>JASSUY010009503.1:0-15990 GCA_032466535.1 Forpus xanthops | reverse complement strand
CCAAAAATCCAAAACACAGTACTCACCAGCTACTGCTTAAAGAAAAAATAACTGCTGCTGCTGAACCCATGACAGGTACGTATTTATTAGACACAGTAGATAAGCCTCAGTCTGATTTTCAGTTATCCCAGCTGACATAGCCTCTTTTTGTTGGGTTGCACTAACATCTCAGACCAGGCTAGCAAACTTCAACTCTGTGTGAGGTGACTACAGCTCATGAAACTCCAAGGCTCTCTTTCTATATTCTATGAAATTTTAGTAGCAGAGAGGGTGATTGAGAAATAGATGTTTATAAAACTGTAGTAGGAGGAAAATCAATTAATACCAACAGCAGATTAGACATCCAGAGACAAGTTTCTAGTTCCTGCAGTTACTTCAAAGTCCGGGGATATAGCTACAAACTGTTGCATTGTCAGTATTCCCCACAAGATAGAAGAGGGTATGCACACAGCTCAGTGACTGACGATATTTCAGGATGATGTACTTTGGGTTCCTTGAAAACATTTGGTGTCATAAAGAGATCTTTGTGTCAAAAAGTATAAAATATTCCCCTAGAGTTCACTGAATTGAGCTAGTTATGGTTGACAGTCACCACCTACCTGATGAAGGCAGATATCCCCAAAACACACATTTGGCTTACTTGGCAATGTCCACTTCATTGGACAATCTATCAATAGGATAATCATGGAAAAAGTGATACTAAGCTGTCTTATTCAGCTAGAAGGATCCTCTGTTTTCTATGCAGGTATGGAATATGCTGTTTTGCTGTTGCACCTGAAAATGAATAAATGTTTTTCTCTTTCACATTGGCATTCCCTAAACTTTCACAAGATTTAGATTCATTTGAGAAGGGGAGAATGTTTTTAAGCTTGGGTATACAGTTGGATCTCATGGTCCTGTCACTGAGCTTGAGATTTCTAGACAAACATTCTCTACAAAGCAGAAAGATAATTTTCTGTTTGTTAGTAAATGCAGATATTATACTGCACCTTGGTGGAAGAAATCTGAGGCACTTACTGAGATTGGTGATAACCTCAAAATCCTCAGTCAAAACCATTACTGAATATTTGGTTGCATATTTCTGACTTCTGCCAGGGAAAAAAAAAAACAAAAACAAAAAAAACAAACCAAGCCCTGTGGAAAAGCTACTAACCTTCTTTTTCAGTCTTCTGGGCTTTTTCTTTTTGTTAGCTGGGTTTGCCACAGAACTCCAGACAGCTTTGACAGTCCATTATAAGGAATGAAAACTCTCTAATTGTGGGTTGGGTTTTTTCATCTTTAAGTGCCCCAAGTAGGTAATAAGTTAGCTATATAAAAAGCTTTCTACTACAAAGTGCATATTCTCCATTTATAATGGTTTTCTTTTGACATTGAAGGTGTTAAAGGCTGTCTACCACAGCAGACACTTCACTAATGAGGTGCCAGTAAATTCTAGGTCATTAGAAGGCTTCATCTGCAAAAAGATGTGTGCATGAGCAGTTGCCAGCTGCCAAATAATCCTTCTGCAGGATCCATTTCCAACACCACAGCCTTACTTCATGCAGACAATACATTTTGCCAGAGGGAATGATCCCGAACAGCTACTCTATCTTACAGAGCTACTATCTCATGTAGCACGTAATACAGCTTTGGATCTGTGTCTTTGGGCTGTTTAAAAAAATAAGTTGTTTTGACTCTTAAAGTATTTAAATGCACTTGTCTTCTAAATGCCTAAGACTTTACTAAGGATAGGTAGCAGCAGAACATATTTTAAGAAAGTACAAAGTTTACCAAGAGGATTTCACTTAGCATTGCTCTCCATTATTCTCAGGTGCCACATTAGACCTCCAATCCAGGTGTTCAGGTGTCCAGGCTCTCCACTAAAGGAACAGATCCTGGTAAGCAGGAGAAGCCCAGTTAACTACCAACTGCCAAAGAAACAAAAGCAAGCCTTAAAAGATCAAAGATAAACCTGGCTAATTGTAGGTTAGAAAAAAAAAAACACATTTCTTTTCATCAGGATTTATGGCCTGAAACCTCTTCTGAAAGCAGGATACATCAGAAAAGGTTCTTGGGAGGAAATAGTGATGATGTCAATGGACACATTGCTAGATGGTAGGTTAGCCCTGGAGCAGGTGGACACCTTGTTGTCAGCAGGTTAGTTTACTGGAATCAGGGAGAAATTGACCAAAAAGGCAAATCTTTTTCAATATGTTTCTGTTCAGTTTAGAGCCAAACAAAATTTGTAGGGTTCTGTAAGTCAAAAAAGTATGAAAACACACAATTTAATTCCCACCTTTTTTTTTTTTTTTTTTTTTCCAAAACCGGAAAGACATAAGCATTTTAGGCAGCTAATCTCACACCCGTACCCAAAGCAGAGCTCATGCTTTATGATCAAAGCAAAAAGAAGTACCTACTATCCAGAAGAGGAACCAATTTCTAGCAAATCCAGTCCTTGTCTACTTTCTCTGCATTTGCTACCACCTACTATAGGCTGGTTCAGAGTGGTAAACATGCTGTTAGGCTGGTTTCTGCTGATTTGACCCTAAATTACCATCTACCCCTCCACTCAATATGTGGGTTGGTTAACCCAGCATTAGGATGATAATTCCATTTGCTAGAAGGTTGCATAAGGATTAGTTGTTGCAGCAGTGCCTGAGCATAATGCTTTTGATCAGGCAAGCATTGTAACAAGAGCTTAATCCATGGCATACTGAAGTCACTGAAAATATTTCCACTAATACAAATGGATTAAATAAGGACTTGCAAAATTTTAGGCAGATATTATTCTTCAAGAATAGTTCTTCTGTTAAATATAATTATATATCTAAAAAATAACCCCAAAATTTACTTCGAAAGACAAGTCATAGTGTCATAGAATCATTGATGTTGGAAAAAGCCTTTAATAACATAACTGTTAACCTAGCACTGCCAAGTCCACTACTAAACCGTATCTGTAATTGCCACATTTACACATCTCTTAAATACCTCCAGGGCTGGTGACTCATACACTCCCCTGGGCAGTCTGTTCCAGTGCTTGATAACCCTTTTGGGGAAGAATTTTTTGTCAATATCCAATCTAAACCTCCCCTGGTGCAACTTGAGCACGTTTCCTCGAGTCCTATCTGTTACTTGAGAGAAGAGGCTGAAAACCACCTCACTGAAGCCTCCTTTCAGGTAGTTGCAGAGAGTGATAATGTCTCCTGTGAGCCTCCCTTTCTCCAGGCTAAATAACACCAGCTCCCTCAGTTGCTCCTCCTCATATTTGAGCTCCAGATCCTTCACCAGCTTTCTTGTCCTCCTCTGGATACACTCCAGCATCTCAATGTCTTTCTTGTAGCTAGGGTCCAGAAATGAATGCAGTATTCAAAGTGCAGCCTCACTAGTGCCAACTACAGGGGGATGATCACCACCATGGCATTGCTGGTCACGCTATTCTTGACATACACCAGGAGGCCATGGGCCTTCTTGGCTGCTTGGGCAAACTGATGACTTGTGTTCAGCCTGGTGAGATTTACATTCCCAAATCTTCTTCCCCCAGACAGCTTTCCAGCCACTCTTCCCCAAGCCTGTAGTATTGCATGGGGTTGTTGTGACCCAATGCAGGACCCAGCCCTTAGCCTTGTTAAATCTCATACAGTTGCCCTCAGCCCATCAATCTAGCCTGTCCAGATGCCTCTGTAGAGCCTTCCTACCCTTTAGCAGATCAACACTCCTGCCCAACTTTGTATCATCTGCAAAATTTCTAATCTGGACAAGGCTACACTCAATCCCCTCATCCAGGTCAGTGGACAAGTACTATTAAACAGTACTTACTCACCACCTGTGACTGACCTCATGTTTTTAATTGGTTGACAGAGTATGTTCTTCACCATAGATTGATGTACAAGTAGAACATAGGATATAAGAGGCCAAACTAATTTTTGGTGTGTTTTAGATCCATATATTTATCTCAAAATTAATATTAGGTAGTTTTATTCTATCACTTTAGGGGTTACTTCTCAACCCTTTCTTAACCCTCAGAAGCTTGATACCTTGATTACCAATCCATGACTTACATGCCATTTTCAGATCTTTTTTATTTTAAAAATTCGTGTGCTGTTTTCAGTTATGCTCATACAAAATGAGTAGCTTCCTCTGAAAAACATTAATGTTAGTAGCACTTTTGCAAACAAGTACTGCTTCGTACCACCTGAGCCAGGCAAAAAAATGAGGAACACTGAAGCACAACTACCTTTAACAACTGACTTCAATATATTCACTAAAAACTGTGCTGCACCTTACATTGTCAGTAGTCACAGGGGTAGATCTATAAGAAGGTGGAGGGGAAGAGAGAACAAGAGGACTGTGGACTCTGGTCATTATAGCAAGTGCTCTTGATCACATAAGGATAACCTGCAGAGTACCCATCTTATCTTATGGCAGACCTGGCCTTTGGTAATACTGGTGTAAGGGGACTTGCTGTGAGGAAGAAGGGATGTTGCAGCAGCAGGCCTATTCAGAGAGGCTGGAGAACCCAAAGGATAGCTGAGTTTCAGTTCAAAGAGAAATTCAAATTTGTTACCTCTGTCCCAGTGCTGGCTGAGATCCATCCAGACCCTCCCCAAAGCCTCTTCCTTACTTCCTTCTCAATCACAACCCATCTGATTCCATCTGTTGGTGGGAGGGAGGAAGGCAAGAGGCACCTAAGCAGGTATGAGGGCAAACAGTCTAAAGGAGCTGCTTCCTGCCAGCTGAAACCACTTATTTTACTTTAAAACCTCATTTGAACGAAAATGATCTTTTGCTCTTTGTTCTCAGTAAGGGCTGGGCTGTGACGCAGCTGCAGTGCAGCTCTGGCATCAGCTAAGCTCAAGAGCCCTAAAAGCAGCTCCCAAGGGAGGAAGCCCTAGGAAGACAGCTGAAATCCTAGAGGCAGAAGGAGTATGCCCTAGGCTGTAAGTCACCTTCAATTTGAAAGCACTTTTTTCCACTGCAAAGAACTGGTTCTAGGTCTTCACCTCTTTTTAGCCTTTGCCTGAGCATCTGCTATATGTGGAAAAGCCTGCAAAGGGTTAGCTGGGTTACTAGAGAAATGAAAAATTCATTTCTTATTGAGGTGGTCTCTGCCAGCTTTATTTATCTACAAGGCTATCAAGGATGCTAAAACCAGGGTGAAGCGAGAAAATGAAACTGAGTTTTAAAGGCACGTGACAATGTCTGCATAATCCCAAAAGGTTACCCACTATGCCTACATACCATAGCAATTTCTGTTCTTGTAATTCCCTGTATGTCAGCCAGATACCATATTATGGGCAAGGGAAGACTTGGGAAGAATTAGGGTGTGGTATGAAAGACAAGCACGAGCACAAGACTGATGTATCAGGTTTTATGCGAGAATGCGTAGCACAAAGCTGTTTTGATCGAGGGGCCTGATATCATCTCCCAGGGACACTTGCCTGGAGTTACCCCTCCTAGTGTGTGCAAGCATGTTGCTAGAAAACCGCGATATGCTCAGGCCTGGTTTCAGCTGTGTCATGACCTGAGGGTGGGAGGAAGGGAAGCTTCACAGTCAGACATCTGTCACCACCTCTGCTTGTGCCTGCTAGGTGCTAACAGCAGGGAGGACTGTCCCATTAGCCTCATTCTCCCTAAACCTGTGCTGAGAGGTGCTGATCATCACACCAAGACTTCATACCTCCATGAAAAACACAATCCATGTTGCTAGAATGCTGTCACTGTCAACATTGCTAGAAAATGATTGCTTGGGTTTTTCCAGGAGCAGAAAGGCAAGTGGGGACCGGAGTAGGGTCACAGTGCACACACACACATTGCCCTCCATGCACCCTCATCCAGGTGTCCAGGCCAGGTTATCAGAGGAGCAAGACTTCAGTGAACTGCAGTTAAACAGAAATGGGATGAAACTTGGAACACCCTCTTGCCTATGTTCTGACTTCAGCTGTGGCCTTGAACAGCAAAGCTTTTGCCATAGGAAGCTGCCTACATAAAATAGACCAAAGCTTAGATAAGAATCATAGAATAGTTAGGGTTGGAAAGGACCTCAAGGTCATCTAGTTCCACTCCCCCTGCCATGGACAGGGACATCTCACGCTAAACCATGCCCCTAAGCATTTGTCCAGCCTGACCTTGAACACCACCAGCGTAGGAGCATTCACAACTTCCCTGGGCAATCCATTCCAGTGCCTCATCACCCCCACAGTAAAGAATTTCTTCCTTATATCCAATCTAAACTTCCTCTGCTTAAGTTTGAACCCATTACCCCTTGTCCTATCACTACAGTCCCTAATGAAGAGTCCCTCCCAAGCATCCTTACAGCCCCCAGGTAGGCTGCTATGAGGTCTCCACTCAGCCTTCTCTTCTCCAGACTGAAGTCCCAACTTTCTCAGCCTATCATCATACATATCATGCATATTATATCATTCACAATCAGGAGTTATCTCACTGATCTTGCCTTGGGTGACACCTACAGCACTTTCTTGAAACTCTTTTGAACCTACAGTTTAATTGTTTCTTCTTGTGAGCAAGACTGTGAAGACTCAAATGGATTTTTTTTTCTGTTCACAGTCTTTTTCTCTATCTGGCTGTAGTCCCATTATAGCAAGGCCTCAAATACTACTGAAGAAAGCACACTGATGTAAAAATATATGTCACTACAGAATACCTTGTGAACATATTTTTAGATGTTGATTTTATAAAAACTTCTGTTCACTTTAGCAAAATTTGGACCAAGCAAAGCTAACAAAATCTTTTTAATACCAGTAGAGAGGCAGCTGGATCCAAGTCAGAAAGGGAAGAAAAAAGGAAGCACTAACTTACTGTAGTGCTGCACCACATGCAATATAATCTATTCCCTCTGAAATCAATCAGGTTTAAGCATGCTTAGCACAGTAGGCTCCTTCTAAAGCTTTTTTATATGTTAAGGCAGAATTTACATTGGTTTCAATGGCTGGGCTTTATTAAGTTTAAAGTTTTTAAAAGCATAAGTAGAAACAATAGAACTGGAGAAAGAGTCTAACTGTAATCACGTCCAGAAGCATTTGAACTGAAGGATAAACAAAAAAACTGTGGAAAACAATAGCCCATTACAACGGCAAATCCATCAGCTGAAGAAAGCAGGGCAGACATGGTCAAGGCATAGTGCTTAAAGGATGTCCATAAGATACACACATACAGTAACAGAGAGTGACATTCTTCATGTTGTATCAGTTTAAAAATCCAGATAGATCTAGATATAGATGTCAGCTACCAGGACAACCAGGCTTCATCGCCCATGGACATCAGCACAGCCAGCACCTGTCTGCTCAGCAGGTTCCGTGCCTTGTGGTGAAGGGATACATGATCCGCTCCTCAGAGCCCCTGCAGCCCCCGTGCACAGGCCATGGCACTGGCAGCCAGCAGCCCACAGTGCACCTCCCACCAGGCTGTGCCAGCACATGGAGTGCAGTCAGGGGAGGCCACTTATAATTGTTTGGTGCAGATTGCAGATGGTCAATTCATTAGCTTCTATGCAGAGACACCACTCACAAGGTGTAGGGCTGCCTTTGTCCGACTGCAAAGGATCATGGCTTGCTTGTTCTCATCTTTTAATGCCTCTCCCGGGGCTTGATCCGGGGAGGTGCTGAGCAAGGTCTCTTGCATTAAAGTAGAAAAGATCAAATTAACAGCTTTTTTGGATAGAGGCTTGAAAAGGAAATTAGAGAACAGGATTTCTGCATCATAAAATATTAGGGACAGAGTGTATTAAATTGCTCCTAAATGGTGACAAAGGAGATCTGTTTCACTGTCTGTTTTATTAATTGTTTTAACTAAAGGATGTGTCTCTCTTGTGGGGTATTGACTGCTAATTCCAAAAGTACAAATGTTGCTACTGGGTTACAATTAAGCTACTAAGCTATTTTTTAATGAAATAATAATCAAGTTATGTATACTGTGTTTCCAACATTTACTTGTTAAAATGAGGCCCTTTATATTGAGAGTGGTTTCATGCATTCTTTCACCAGTCAAGTCAACATTACTGTCTTTTTAAAACAACTGTAAATCTCTTTGATTGGGACTTCAGGCTGGAATCATTCGTGCTGTGTTAAACTAAACTGTCTTATCTCCTTGAGTGCTATGCAGCCTCTGGCATGTCCAGAGCTGCATCTGCCCATGGCCTAAGGAGGCCAATATTTGAAAGCTATTAATAAAGACATCTGGGGAGGAGACAGAGACACGCCTTTAACCCTCAGTGCAATGTGTTAGAAGAGATGACAGAGTAGGAGAAGCATACTTTTTGTTTTTCAAGGATAGGGGTTATTTTTTTTTTTAACATGAGGACAATAAGTGCCCTGCAAAGAACCCATTATTTTCCAAAGGATGCAGGTTGCTGAACATCTGTACCACAGGACTGCAGTCTAATCCATTGTCTAAATGACTTCTGAGGTCCCTACCAGATCAAAATGTTCTATGACTCCATAAAGGTTTCAGACTGAATATGGGAGGAAAATAATTGCCATGGAGATGGTCCCCATCAGCACCACATAGGGAGATCCTCACCTCTGCTGGCTCCTCCTGCCCTTGCTGTCCCAAACCGCTGAGCTCCAGCCAGAGGAGAGACCCTTCCATAGGCCTGGAAGTTTCCATGGGGCTGAGTCAAGTAGGGCACTTTTATATGGGGCCGAGACTCCTTTTGAATGAGGGACTCCTGTCTTCCTCTGCAGACAGAACCTGTTCTTTTGATGTTAAGGTGGGCTAAAGGGAGTTTCAAACTGGTCCCATCATATCTTAGTATTAGCCAGGAACTGAAGTACCACTATGATGTGGAACATGCAGTTCTCCTGGAGACATCAAACTACAAAATACAGGTCAAATATCCAGCCTGTTTTTCCATTTACCCCATCTCAATATGCGTGATAAGGAGCGAGTCCTTGGTGAAAAGCCAGATTTTTGAGGAAGTGGTATTCAAAACCTAATGCTGGTGACAGGTGCAGTAACTTCCCCAGTTAGTCAAAAGCCAGGCATTTAAGTCTTTTTATGGCTAGTACTGAAAAATGGGGTACATCCAGAGCAGAGTTATCACATCCATTATAGACACCTATCTGGAATGGCCTTAATTCCTTCCAGTGTGACAAGTCAACAGAGCACTGAAGACACCAGACTCCTCTAACTTCAGTTTCAAAGCAACATCTGGGACTTTGTAAGGATAAAGCTACTGATAGTGGTCTCAAATGTACCTCATGAAACCAAGGTGGCTGTGGGGAAAGGAGGCTGAAATATCACTCTAGAAATCATCCTTGCTCCTGGTTTTCCTCTGAATAGGCTTTGTTGGGGATATTACCTTTCTTATTCTGAAGGTGTTGGTGATATGGACTGAATAAGTTGCAACTCCTGCCCGCACACTCCCTACCCCTTCATCTCTTCTTTCAGGAGCTGACTGTTTCTCACAACTCACCAAGTTTATCCGCACATTTCTCTTAGAGGTTATGTCCAGAGCTGTCTGCTGCGCTTCCTTCCAGGCTGGGCAACTCATCTTTACCATCAGGCAGTCAGGAAGGACCATGCTCATGGCTAGGGGAAAGGCAAACAAGATAACGCATTGCAAGGCAGGGTATGCCTTTGTAGCTGTCATTGCTTATTACAGTAGAAAAAGGAAATGTCCTTTCTTTGAAACCAAGATTTGACCTCAGCTTTCCTTCTTGCTGTGATCTCCTCCGCAGTAGTGAGAAATCAACAATCACAAATCCCTCTGCTGCCAGAACTGCCTTTTTGATCTCCACAATATCCACCAAAGTAAAATAAAAACCTCAGGTGCCAGCTCTTACAAAACTCCTCAGGGTACACAGCGCTGGTACAAAAGACCATCCTTGTCCCTAAGAAAAGCAGCACCTATCTCAAAAGAAAGGTTCAAGAATGGAATGTAAGTTCTTTCAGAGACAAATCTGACAGTTTTTCTCACTAAAACAAACTCTATAACTGGCATTTGATGTCTATTCAGATTAAGAATTTCTCTGAGTTCTTGGATCATTTACCTATGTGAGAAGGATATAACATATAATGAACTGAAGTCACACAAAAGCCACAGTATCTACTTCAACATGTCAAAATATTACCTTGCAAAAAGCTCAAAGTGATAGGACCTGCTTCCTCAACGTTAAGTCTGGAAAGTCTTACTGAAATCACTGCTCCCTGGGTAGCACATGAACGAACCCACTCAGCAGGCCTCCAAGCTCTGCCTTCACCCAAGACCTCAGAAAAGTTGCACCACAGTTCATTTTCCTGGCCTCCAAAATTGCCTTCAGCTTTTTCTCCCAGAACAGTCTCCTTTGTTCAGATTGTTTTTGCCATCACAGAAATCCCATTGCAAAAATGTGAAAACTTTATGAATCAATGCTACAGTTATAATAACTTTTACAATCTAAAAACAAACATGCGACAATTTTCTTGCAATTAAGTTTGTCAGGTTTTTATGCAGACTTCTTGTGGTTTTGTCCAAAACCAAATGATTCTATTTAAACTGAAATATTAGGAAGATTGAAAATTGCAGTTGGTGGAGAAGGGGACTGTGAAGAGTCCTCCCACAAAATATATGCTATTTCCTGACTACCACTTTCTCTTGTTTCTCAGATTTCCATCATTGCAGTAGCTGAGCAGCCTGAAGTCCAGATCACATTTACTTTCATTTCAGAAATGCTGGAATGATTAAACACCTTTCCGATTGGGCGATACTGCATGATATGCCCTATTGTTCTGGTTTCGTCTGAGATTGAGTTGCTTTTCTTCACAGTAGCTGGCAAGGGGCTGTTTTCAATTTGTGCTCAGAACAGTGTTGATAGCACAGGATGTTTTGGTTACTGCTAAGCAGTGCTTATATAGAGCCAAGGCCTTTTCTGCTCCTCACACCATCCCACCAGCAAGAAGACTGAGGGTACACAAAAAGTTGGAACGGGACACAGCCCAACAGCTGACCACAGCTTACCACAGGGATATCCCATACTAGTTGATGTCAGGCTCAGCATATAAAGCTGGGGGAAGAGGAAGGAAAATGGTGATATCCTGGGGGATGGCATTTGTCCTCCCATGTAGCTGTTACACATGGTGGAGTTCTGCTTTCCTGGAGAGAGCTGACCATGGGAATAGGTGAATGAATTCCTTGTTTTGCTTTGCTTGTGCATGTATTTTTTCTTTACCTATAAAACTGTCTTTATTTCTACCCACAAATTCTTCTCTCACTTTTTTTCTGGTTCTCACCCTTCTGTTTCTCTTTGCCATCCCACCAGGACAGGGCGAGCCAGTGAGCGGCTCTGTGGTGCTTAGCTGCCAGCTGGGGTTAAACAACGACACCCGTACATAATCATACGGAAACTGAAGCTCAGCTTCTCATTAATTGAGCATTGATTCACTTTAAACAGACTCTGGATAAAGGCTGAGATGTATTAATAATATTTTATTGTATTTTAACTCACTTCTACTCTTATTAACTTGTTCATTTGTTTAATGAATTATTTAGTTTTTGTCATAAGATTTATCAATGTGTCAGACCATACTTTCTCCTGTAGTTTTGTATTATAATGATGACTGAGAAGAAACACCAAAGAAAAAAAGCAGAAATAATTTTTGTAGAGTATCTTTGCCCTTGTTGTACTATATTTTGTAATTTATTATTACTATTTTATCGTCTTACTCTGCACAAGTAAATTAATCAATGAGTGCCTAAGGACATGTAGCACATGTTCAGGGCTTGTGGCATAGGAATGGATAAACAAGGATGATAATACCATCTAGTAGAATATCACACCCCACTAGGGACTTTCATTTCTTTTCTTTGTACAGTTCCAAAAAGCAATGCTAAACCTTTAAGCGAAGAAAGGCATTTGTCCCTGTGAGGTTTAGGTTAGCAGGACATAGGCTGTCTGGTTGCAACTATTTTCTTTCCATTCAGCTTACAGTTGAGTGCAAAGTCATGCTGTTTTGCAGTTCTCCTACCTTCATAATGATCTGCAGTGTTACCTCTTTGGCATCAAAAATCACAATAGACTTGGGCAGAACTGGCATAAGAAATCTGTGCTAGAAAACACAGCAGCTCAAAAGAGGGTGAGGAAATTGGTGAAGCCATGATTATTTCCCTCCAATGAAAAGAGACTCCTCAAACAAAGCTTTGAGTGCCACACTTGTGGCAGATCAGAAATCCGCAAACATTGAAAGTCTCAGCAGCATTACATTTACAATGAAGAATCTGCTGTTGCCATTACACTCTGAATATTTTAATCAGTGTTATTCTTGTGACACTTGGTCTTTGATCATCTTATATCCTTATATCCTTTAAGTACCTTTCTGCCATTACAAAACCAAAATGTCTTTGAGCATCTATTTTGAGCAACACAGACCCTGAAACCTAGATGTCTTTCCAAGCAAGCACAATCCAGTACATTCCCTCACAACTCATCTAGGATCAAAGATTCATCAAATTTAAGACAAGAAAATATATATTTAAGTAATTTATTCACAAAATTAGCTTGATTTAAAGATACCAGTAAACAAAACTCTCAGCAATTCCCTGGCTACCTTACTTTACATTTAACCACCCTCTGATTGAGAACCTGTATTTTAACTTCATGTGTACATTTGTGCGGCTTCAACTTTAAGCCACCAGTACTCATTCAGAAACCCTTTAGGGGCCCACATTTCTTCTCTCTCAAGATACTCCTACTCATACACCACAGAACAACTAATTCTGTGACTTTCTTCACTGCTGTTTTTCAGTTGTTCCCTCTTCCCCTTCACCATGTGAACACAAGGTCTCTGGGCAGCAGACCAGTAGTGGGCTCATTTAGGCTTTCACAAAAACACTACTCCTACCCTTCTCCTACCTTTGCAGACCTACAGAGTCTCCTGGGGAGTTCATTCTCAGCTCGTTTTCAGAGTGCTGTCTCCCTTGCCTTTCTGTATGGACCACCTCCCATAATCCTCGGGCACAGTTCATATTCTTAGCATGGAAATGCGTTTTGTTTAAATGGGCCTCCTCTAAGGAATTTCGATCACTGTGTAATATCCCTACTGTTATACATCACTTAGAGTTGTCTGCAAATTTTGCCAGTGGTGATGTTGCAATGCCAGACCATGGAAGAAAATGTTAAAGAACATCATCTTTAATGACTCCTAGTTTTCTTTCCCCTGTTGGTCACAAACCACCCATTTGCTGTGTTTATATCCTCCTCTTTGATAACGTCTGTGGTACAGCTTTTTCAGGGTGCTGTGACATACAGTTTGTATTTCCAGTTTCTCATCTTCTCCATCACTCTTCAGGCTGTGATCCAGGAACCTTTTCTGTCCTATGGCAAAAATAACACACCTACAGCAGATCCAGAAGATGTTCCTTCTGCTATGTGCCAATTCCTTCCTAGGTGGAAAGAATCAGCTGTAAAATTTCCCTCAAAACTTGTTGACTCACTCAGAGTGTCAGTGCTGAGGTCTCCTTACACAGCTGTACACTGAGAAGACTGATCAGTTGGAGGTATCAAATCTTGGGTTTGATCAAGGGTTCACGCCCTGGGTTCTTCATAGGAAGCTATGTAGCTGGAGGCAGCTGATATACCTGGCAAGGTAACACTTGTATGTGGCTTTCTGTTGATCTCAGAGAGTGGGAGAAGCAAGCCCATATCTGCCCGCTGGAGGCCGTGTAGACATCCCTCAGGGCACAAACAGCAGAGCTGTTTCATGTGGCCTCCTTTTCCCCTCCAGCACGCACTTCAGATAGTAAAACAGAAATGCAGAATTTATGCACTTAAACAAATGGGGAAAAAAATCAGCAAAGAGATGTGCCTGGCAGCTCTTTAACTGTAGCAAAGGTCTATATGGAAGCATTTTTCTGCAGGAAGCGAAGAGGGCAGGGACAGGAGGAATGTCCTGATTCCAGCTCCGGCATGGAAGCTACAGTATTCCAGGCAGTGTAGGCAGTTCAAGAGATGGGTCAGAGATAGCAGTTCTTCCTGGGAGCCCTATTAACAGGGGCTTGCCCACTGCGGCTGCACCTCACAGACCTAGGCAGTGGCCATCTGCTTGGCTGAGGTAACTGAAAAGCTGCTTACACTTTCTTCTACCTCTTCTTTCTACCCTTATTGAAGCCAATGAGGAATTCATCTGCTGTTTTTTAAGCAGACCGAAAGAAAAAAAGCAGTTGGATTGTATTTACTCACCTGCAGCCAAAACTCAGAAGTTTATGAATTCAAAGAAATACAGATAGCAATCTTGGCTTTTTGTTTGTTGTTTGGATTGCAAAAGTATCAGGAAGCAAAGGTGCCCTGGAACTAATTTCTATTGTATTCTTCAGACAGCTTGCTCAGTAGCATAAATCCTATTAATAGATGACCTCAGAAGTTGCCTTTTGAACACTGGTAAGATTTTGAAGAGCATGAGAGATGTTTGTCTGTGGCTCTGTAATTTCTTTACTGAGTAAACAGTCTTCTTTCTTCCCCTTCACCCAAGTGTGACTGCTTCATCAGCACTTCCCCAGCTGTGCATGAAATACAAGCACGATAAACAACAAAACCTCTATTTTCCACAGCTGTATTTATGCCAGTAAAACTCTTTGTCCCCCTCTTAAAATAAAAGGTCTTACTCTTCCCCCATCCTCCTTGTGTGCATGCCACAGATCCTCAGGGAAAAACCTACCTTGTTTAATCAATAAGAAAAAAGTTACTGTAATATGTGCCATAGCTGCAGTCCTGAAGAGCCCAGCTTCCAAAAAGGGAGGCAGGTAGCTGAGGCTGGAAATAGTACATGATGCTACTAATTTCGTCTGCTGAGCACTCAAAAAAAGGACTTGTCACCTGCTGAGAAAATGTCTGTGGCCAGTGCAGTGGAAACTCCTGTGTATGTCATTCTTGGAAAGACTCTGATCAAGAGATAAAAAGATTATCTCTGAGCTGATACTCTCTCCCTCTTCCTCTCTCCCTCTTTTGCTATCCTTTTAAGGTTCATGGATCTCAGACTTGCTGATGGTAACTGACCCACTCAGAATAAAGATATTGTGAAAAAGGAGAGCTGAAACCAGGAAGATCAACATTTCATCTCTTATAAGGGATTTCAATACAGTCATATGTGAAATTCAGTGCTAAAGCCATCTTTCATTTTGTTTTATTTATTTTGTGGGCTCTTACCAAAATCCTTTTAGCACAATTTGCCCTAAGTATAACAAAACCAGGACTCGCCTCTGGGAAGAAGGGCCAGAAAGGAAGAGTTACCTCTGAAGTTCCCCAGACAAATATCTGCCCAGACAAAAGGTGTTGTAACTTCAGTTTTTGGTACCTATCATGAAAGACCCACACACAGTCAACTTCAAACTCTTCAACCCACTCACCTTGAAAAGCCATGGGGCTGAGCCAACCTCGTTGAGCTGTGAGCTGCACATAGGTTTAACACCTACGTTAGTGCCTTGCATCTGTCACTATGTGTAATCATACTTCCCTCCTGTTGTTTGCACAGTGCGGCATCACCACACAGAGCTATAGCTCTCTCCTTATTAAAGTAGCTGGATTTAATCAAGGTTACAACAGCATGAGAATGGCACAGGATGCCCACAGAAAAAACAGCCTCCCAAACTAGATTAACCAACTGAATAAATAGACAAAAAGGAGAGAAAGGAAGCAGTGCTTTTGTTCCTTTCACTTTACACTTCTGCATTCCAGATGCCAGGGCTGAGGGCCAGCACTTGCTTTTGCTGGCAGCCAAAACTGCAGGCTGTTTGCGTGCTTTCTTCCATATCAGAACTGACGAGTTCTGCTTCTGGACAGACCATGCTGGATGCCAGTATGGGCAAGGACATCCCTCAGGTCACCCTTCCAGCTGACCCTGCCTCTGGGGGAGGGCTGGAAGGCAGAAGTGAGAAGAGGCTGGATGTCATGGTTTAAGCCTCTATAACTCATGCAGTCTCTCTCTCACTCCCCCTTCTTTCTTCTCACCACTCCAGGAGGGATGGGAAGGAGAATCGAAAGAATGCAACTCCCACAGGTTGAGATAAGAACAGTTTAGTAACTA
>JASSUY010009502.1:3132-14177 GCA_032466535.1 Forpus xanthops | reverse complement strand
CCGAAAATCCAAAACACAGTGCTACACCAGCTACTGCTTAAAGAAAAAATAACTGCTGCTGCTGAACCCATGACAGTAATGAAGTATGTAAAGTCACACTCTAAAGCACAGAAGACCCCTAAAGTGCTTAGAAATATTATAAGAACACCTGCTTCATTAAAAGTTCCAGTTGGCAAATATTTAAACAAGAAGTTCTGACAGAAAATGTATGCTTTCTTTAAAGAATGTGAAGAAGGTTTGAAGCAAAGTTGCCATTTAATTCTGGTTTTAGAAAACTTCTTTGTGATGTTATTGGGCCAACCTGATAGAAATGGGTCCCCGTTTTTGGCTAGAGGCATGACATGCCTTTTCAAAAGCATAGACAGCATCTACTGTTATTAAGAAATCTGCCTTGTAACCATTTAACTGTAACCGTAAAGGGTCTTAAAGGGAAGCACTCCATGAAATAGACCTCAAGGCAAAGCAAGTGGGCAGTCAGGCGGCTGAAAAAAAAGAAGTAAAAAAGAAGAGTTTTCAACTTCTGGGGAAAAAAAAAAGCAAGCTTAGGTGTAATATTACTAAGATGATTGTAGTTACAGCAGGTGGTTTGAGGAACATATTAAAGAACAAATCTCAAAAGACATTGAACTGCTTAAGTAGGTAGGTATTTAAGTCATAGGAAATCAAAAGTATATTATCTCATTTTGTCCTACTTATTTTAAAATATACAATAAGGAAGGAAAGGGCAGCTGAGCCTCAAATGTAGTTGCTGATTTATCTGTGATCCCTGGCATTAATCAGAAGTGCTGGGGACCAAATTCTTCTTTGCTTGATTTCTAGAGACTTTGATCAGTGAGAAGTTTGTTGTTTGTACAGAGCAGATTTCACTTCAGAGCCATACATACAAAAACATATATTTCACAATGATGGCAGCTTATATAGCCCTACCATGCAACAAATTATCATCTTGTTTCTCCTGATAACAGCAGGAGAGACATGAAAATAAATATAGGTAAATATACGCTCCTGTAAATTTTCATATAAATCTAATTGGCTCTATCCATATCTACTTACAACCATAGGATGCAAAATCAATATTGGGAAGCTCAACTTATTTTAAAATACCAAATTATCAATACTCATAAAGTAAAATGCTCATGGTCTGCTAAATTAAAGGACATCCAGCAAATAAGTTAAAATAATGAATAAACTCAGAGAAATCATTACTAGCTAGCTGATGCTCTGCAAATGAAAATATTGCATTTGTTGAATAAGTTATTAATTCTGAGTTATTTATTAAATTCTACAAAGCAGCATGTCTGCCACAATCAAGATAAGCTCTCAGGCACGTGATTAACTTGAAGAATGCGACTGGGCTGATTAACCCAAGGGATTACACATACTTTTAAAAATTCAGAATCTTCTTAGGTATTTTGTGTTGGGAACAAAAGTCTTCTAAATGCACCCAGTAGAAATTTTGCCCTTCATTTCCACAGAAGCAGTAATAAGGTCATAAAGGAGGGCTGCCCTTTTTTCTTTATGTTTCACTCTGCGTAATTCTTCCTTTATTTTTTAATTACATATTATTAACTTTCACTGCAGTATCTCTCCACCTGCTCATCTTCCTGTGCATTTTTGAGGCTATCTGAGACATTACATGTCACATTCCACAGGTGGGGAAACCTGGTCTTCCTAGGACTTCAAAGTTTGCCTTGAATGTGCCATGAGCTGCTTTGTCAAGGTTGCAAGGCAAATTGAGATACTACTGGTGCCTGTCTAAAGAGCTGTGTAAAACCTACCTCTGAGCTATGCATGTAAACTACCAGAGAATTAACAAAGGTAACTTAAGGCTGACTTAACAGATATTCTAATCTCCAAAGTTCTACAGATTTATTTCTCAGAATCATGTGGGATACGTTCTCTCTCAGCGTAGTTTGGATCAGGAGTGGTTTTTGAAGTGAATCCTGCTAATTGCATCTCTTATGTTGCTTTGGTTCATACTAGAGTGTCCAGAAGCACAAACAGTATCGCTTTCAGATGAAACTCAAAAAGAAGGAATGCTTCAAACGGGAACCTAGATGTGCTTTAGCTGTTGACAAGTGTTCAGTTCACAGGACCATATCAGACCTTCACAGGGATCTCCCATGTGTAGAGTTCATGTTGGCATTTTACAGAACCATTCTTAGTGTACAGCACTATTTCTTGGTTTAGATATAGCTCAACAAGGCAAAATTGCTTCATAATAGAAGATAATCTGAACTATTCTCTTCCTATAGCCTAGTGTTGGCAGATGGGTCTTTTTAATTAAAGAAAATTGTTTGAATAATATCCTAAAACTTTACAGTAATATTTCAGTCATAACAAGAAACTCTCTACTCATTTCCAAAGTCACATAATGGGCAAAGATATGTTGGATTTTTTGTAGTGTTTTTTAACTACAGTCACTATTAAGTTAGTGTTTGTAACTTTTTAAAAGCTCAGAGGCTTCTTAACCAAATTCTCTTATTTTGGATAGTCATGAAACCAGCTCTATAAAAGAGGAATGTATAATAATTTCAAATTATCTATTATGTAAGAAGACCAAGTTTAATCATTTCATTAATCAGCCATCTTTATAGATCAAACTATATTCAACCTTCCATGAAGATTTTATTCTGTGATCACTGTAGGAAAAGCTAAAATGGTGAACAGGAAATTGAAACTGTTATTATACAGGAAATAACAGCACTCTGTCAAAATCTACAGAAGAAACATATGTTCAAACTTACTGTCAACAGCTAACATATCAGATCAGATAAAGAGAAAGACCAAAATTGCAAGAATCATTATAATACCAACTTAGGGCAAAGTTCTGTGTGAAATAAACCCTTTCCAGATTCACAAAAAGGAGATGAACAGAGAGTATCTGATGGAGCACAGATCCTGTCTTAATTTCATATACCAGTGAATTGTATGGCAGAAATTTTACTTCACTTTCCCATCCCTCCAGACTTCATACAGACAGATCTGTAATATTTGTGTAATGAACTCTGTGTCTTTGTTATCTATGCTTCACTTGTAAGAACTGCTGCGGTGTTCATTACTGGCCAAGAAATAGGCGTTTAAGTGCTATTTGCTTTAGTATAACCCTGTTACAAATATCGATTAATTTGTAAATTTAAATATAGCTTGATTAAAGCTGCTAAAAAATGTCAGGAAATCCACTAGAAAGTCAGGTAAAATATACCAAGTTCTTGGAATTGCTGACAAGGTTTGTGAACTTCTGTAAATGAACTGAGAAAAATGTACTCTGATAATCACTACTGCCTCAGTACTTAACTGCTATGTTAGCCATATTCATTTAAGCTGTCAGCTGTTCATGTGGTAACTCATCATATGGAAAAATGTTTTACATTCTGAGGATGATCTTTGTATGGCAACAGGTGGAATGAGAAACCTAGATGGCTTGCAGAATTCAACCACCAGCTTCAACATGTATTTTCCAAATTCATTTCACCTCAAACTCTATGGAAAATTAGGAGTAACACCTGGAATTTACCAGCCAGAGAGCTTCCAGGCAATTTATAGCCTCTCCTTTCTTAGTGCTTGCTATTAGAGCTACTAGAACTAAGTATTTTAGTCACAGTAAACTACAAGATGCTCAGTACAGCGCAGGCAGAGCAGCAATGCACATTTTTGCTGCTGAACATTGTTCAGACATGCTTCAGTTTGGTAGAGACCTGAGCTGTGTGCTCAGTATGGCCTCAAATGTGCTTATCATAGGAAATTTTTTCATTGACAATATAAAAGTATGCTCTGGTTAAACACTTCTTCTGAGACCAGGTGCTCTTCTCTCCCTCAAGATCTGTGAAGCAGTAGAACATAAACTCCCCAGTTTCTCAAATTATCTCATGCACTTGAACTATGCAATGTGAAAACTGTAAGCAACACCCAAAACAAACAAGATGTGCAAAATTTCAAAGCTAGTCATAAAACCGTCTGTACTAACAGAAAAAGGAGAGGGCTTCTAATATCCTCTGACTCTTTTGGTCAGTACCCATTACTAACAGTCTTGAACAACAACTGATAAAACAATCAAACAGATCATGACCCTTGACTCCTTATCTTTCCAATGCGTCTTGTTACTTATGAGCTAACTTTTTCATCTTTTAAAATCAATTTTGATACTATGGTGAATACAACTGTATTCTCTGTATCACATAAAAAATGAATTTCGTCTTTGTTTTCCCTTCGCTCTAGGCCTCAAGTTGACTCCAGCAGCCTTGTCTTGCAGACAGGTGTCTAGGTGTCATGTTAACTACTAATTCTTAATATTTGATACATTCTAAAAATTGGGAATAGCCCTAGAACACTGTTTTTCCATTAATTGTGGTACAGCCTGTTTTAACATGTTGCAGCTGTACTATTAGCAAACTAAAATGCTGAGTGCCTTTTGCTTCCAATCTTGTGAGGCAGGTAGTTTTCAAAAGTAGTGCTGGGTTTTAAACTGTATGAATGTTGGAATTCATGTACAAAAAGCATATTCAAATCTGACTGTTATAGACACAGATCAGATTTTTGAAACTGTCAGAAGAGAGATATTGCAAAATCTACTTTTCCTACTCATACTGTGGAAAGTGAAGTGTTGGACAAATAATGAAAAAAATTAAAAAAAAAGAAGGAAAAATGATAAAACATACTGTAACTTGTCTGAGTCTTCCCCTCTTCTAAATCTGGAGGATCTCCAAAGACCTCAGATCACAAAGTAACTATAAACTGGTTCAGTTGCAACTTGACGGTTTGATTTCCCACTTGGACTCCATCAGGAGTACTCTTCCTGATGCCAGAGTAAGACTGTTCCACTTTTGATTTGCAGCTGGATTAATAACATCAGTCATTGTCTTTACTACTTAATTCAGATAAAAATAATGGAAAATATATATTTCCCAACTCCATTTCTACTATTACCAGTCTTTATCCATGGGATGAATAAGGTTGTTAACTTTGCAGGCTGGAGGGTGTTACAGCAGAATGGAAAGGATATAGGAAAAATAATGTAGAGAAAGTAGAAGCTCTTCCACACAAAAAAAGGAACTTTTAGTGTCTCAGACTTATAGGGTTTGATTTACAGTCACAGTGTGGACTCAGTCTTATTTAGCAAACCATACTAGTTCAAAATTCAGAATAACTTTATTAACATTTCCACAAATAATGACTATATTTACAGTAATAATGTTTCCGTAAGTAATTAACTTTCACATCCTGATAAAATACTTGGTGAGTCAAATTTTGCTTTGCTGGACAACGCTAGAGTGACTTGCAATAGCTTACATCGAGAAAAGGAAAATGTAGCATTGATTTCACCTTGAACACAACATCCGCAGGAGAGATGTCTGTTGTTACACACTGGACCGTAGAAAATTACAGCATTATCAATACCATGTTTCTTTTGGTTCACTTCTGGAATACCTCTCTAATTCTGACATGTGATATACTATGTCACCTCCATGTGGTAGACTTATTCCTTTCATCTAACTTTCAAGGTATAGGACCTGAACTTAATTTGTTCTTTTTTTTCTCTTCAGTCTGGTGAAGGCATCCTTCAGTTGAGTCATAATAAAAAGCAGTGGTTTGCACACCACTTAAATAAGCTGTCATAAAAAGAGAACTGGAATTCACAAAATCTGCTGGAGTTGATGCTCATTCTTTCTTAACTGCACTCTGTGCAAAAATGAAATTCACTATCTTTAGATTGATTGTTGTGATATACAACAAGCTCCAGCTCTTCGGAATCTGACCGTCTTGAATGATATACATTAATGACTTGCTTTAGTAATACACCTAATATAAATCTTGCTGTCATTGATGAAAGAGATAAAAGTTTTATTTGCTAATGAAATATGATGTAGTCTTTCTGGTGCTCTATCTAAACACCACCTAGAAGTAGATCATGTTTTCAGAAGTCAGGAGTAGCCCTAGGCCCTCCATAACTCTAATTGATGTAAATAAAGAAAATAATGAAAGGCTGTGTGTGCTGACCCTGTTATACAGCGTGGTTTCACCTCAGTTAATCAAAGAGATTAACTTTAGAGGTGTTGCATGCATCAGGCCTGAACAGAGAGTTCTTCAGACACTGATACTGAATTGGCCGTACTCACTTGAGATATTGTACTCAGATTTCTAGCAAAACTTTTCAAATGCTGGAAATACTAAATTCCTAATTCCTTTTCCCAGAAAATATTGTCCTTGCTGGTACATAAATATGAGGTGGATGGATAAATTTGACAACAAACTTCCCTTGGAATTCTGTGTTCTTGCTATGAAGCTGGAAACAGAAAAAAATCTCATTTTGTATTTGAAAACCCAAATACAAGTTTTGACAAAATTAATAGTAAATAGAACAAAACCTAGGAATAATGCTTGCCTTTCAGTCACTGTCTTCACTAAGCTGACATTTGCAAAAGCTAATGCAGTTTAGAATTACTATTTCTTTACACTCTGTAGTAGCATTTTCTAGCATTTTTCTTGAAACAGATACTGTGGTAGCATGTTACCATTGTCACATCTGATATGTGTATTTTCCATGAAATGACCTTCATGCCATGCAGCCAATAATGTCTGCAAGTAAAACCTGAAGACAAATGAATGTCTGTAATAACACACTGGAAGGTTATGTTTATTGATTACAAGACTGAATATTTTTACAGTGATATTCCTTTCTCATAAAAATGAAGCACATAGATTTTTTAACAACTAGAAGTACTTACAATTGTTTTACAGATGTGGTTATTTAATTTTTCAGTGAGTTCATAGAGTGTTCAGTATCAAAACAGTAATTCTAAATACCTATTGTGTACAGAATGAATTTAATAAGAAACAAACCTCGGGGAGAAGGTCCACCCATATGCTGCTCATACACATTTAAAAGCTGCCTGGCTTCTTGAATTGTAAACATTGAATAATGAAATTTCTGTAAGTTTAATGTCTTTCAAATGTGTAAATAGAACTTGGTTTTGCAAATTGTGGAAGGCGATTTAGACAAAAAAGGAAGAGGCACAACAGGAAAGTATGAAGGTGTGGTGAAGATTAGCAATAAGAAAAAGAGAAAAATAGCAGGATAATGTTCTGATTAAAAAGCACAGGA
The DNA here is from genome assembly GCA_032466535.1 of Forpus xanthops. NCBI lineage: Eukaryota > Metazoa > Chordata > Aves > Psittaciformes > Psittacidae > Forpus > Forpus xanthops. Next base: position 7,075 of record JASSUY010009502.1, on the reverse strand, counting down.
CCAGGATGAGTTGTTTAACACTCCTTGCAAGTGTCTTTTGCTTTTCAGGCAAAACTGCTTCTTAATACCACCAAAATTGTACAAAATGTATCTTGTTTTCTCTGAGCCTTTCCTGCCTAGAGAAAGTGTGTCCTAAAGGAAAGAAAAATCTGATTCCTTGCTTATTTACTGGAGCGTTTGTCAGGTTTTTTACTTGTCTTCCTTTTTGAAGAAATTCCTGCAAATAGAAGCATGAAACAACCTGAAGACTGAGGTTAAAAAGCCAGATAAGCAGAAAGTAGCACTTTCATGTGCTTTCCCCAGTCTGTCAAAAGGGTACCTGCATTAGCCTGAAGGTAGCACTGTAAATCCTCATACATCAACAAAAATCAAAATATAAGGAAAATCACCCTTTTTCTACTGAAACCAAAATAAAATGCAAAACTGAGTAGGGAACCCAAGCAAGGTTTGCAGGAAAATCTTGGGCTGAGCAGCCCCCTGTGTATCAAATTCTGGCAGTTGCTTGCGCTGTTCTGGAAAAGAAATTAGAAGATTGAACCTAATTGACCCTTATCATTCCCGTTCTCTCCCTGAGTGGAGATTGCCTTCCTGAAGCTATACAGCATTTTCTGAATAAAAGAAATAAGTTAATTTAAACAGCAAGAGAGGGGCCTTCTCTTTATCAAAAGGAAGCCATGAGCCCAGAACAAGGAAGACTGACACATTTTGCCATAAAAAACAAAGCTTATTGTTATGTCCTATGTCTCCAAGGAATTTAAGCTTCCCTTGTGTCACTTTCCTGAGATATTATTACAATTGGCTTCACTATGGTCAATTTTGCCACAGTGAAGTGAAGAAAAGAAGATCATCACTTGCAGAATACTGAGGTTTTTAAACTGTACTATAGTCTCAATATACTAAGGAACAACCTAAACATGATCAGTAACAGCCTTCCTGCTTCCACCTCCTAAATCAAATTCAAAAAGTAAAGTATATTTGAATATTTTATTTATTTTTTTTTAATTGTGGCTCCAAGGAGGTTTATATTTTGTAGAAGTTATGTGATAAATGGATATCTGTGAGGGAAGAGCAGGTTATAAATACAGCTTATGTGAAACAGTGATGCCACAACAGAAAAGTCGGCTGGGTTTCCGATTTCTCTGCTGACCTTTGAGTGCAAATGCCATATTAATACATGACATTAATATTCACAAAGGTCCCAGGAGGCATTTTTGACCCTAAGTGAAAGTGAGGACCGTTCCCTGAGGAGAAAATGGAATGGCAACTCAAGAAGGTGCAGTGCCCCAGAGGGGATGGAAGAGGAGTGATGTGTTGGGTTAGGAGGTGCCTGCAGGGAGTCTGGGTTCTGACTTTTCCCTCTGCCTAAGCTAGGGCACAAAGAGGGCGACAACTTGTGCCCCATACAGCAACTTGTCCAGACAACTCTCTTTTGCCTAACATATGCATCTTATGACATTTCTTGTTTACACTGAGCAAGTCATAGTAGTTAAAAATTTATAACAGGAGTAGATGACATGGTAAAAGACTCCTTGACCTTATAGTACCAGGCTCTACTCACCAGGAGAGTTTTCTGCTATGCAGGGAAATCTGACGTTTGCTGTGAGGGCCAAAATTAACCCATTCATACTTGCTGGGTAACATGTAGCAGTTGGTATTGGGTATCCTACCTTACACTAAGTACATTAGTTGCTTTGCACTTCCATGTTTTTACAGATAACTGATGGAAATAAGAAGTAAATGGATTCTGTCTTTAGCTGTATGCACTCTCACAGTGTCACATTATAATTAAGATAAGAGTAATTTTTTATTAAAACAAAAAAAGGAACAAGCCTTAAAGTTTTCAAACAGGAAGAAAGCTTTAACCAAAGCCTCTGAAGTATTCCAGAACATTTCTATCTTACAAGATGAATCACAGATTTTAAACAAGATCATAATTAACTACTCCAAAGTCTTCTTTAAACAGAATTATGATTTGCATCATACTACATGAAACTCCCGCTTTTTTGCTTTTTAATATAATGGAGCTGTCACATGAGACATAGCTGTTTTGGACAGAAGCAGGCTTCTACTTGATTTCAGCAATTTATTGTGACCCAGTCTAGCATATTTGCTACATTATTTTTTCCAATGAAAATCGCACAAATCTTCTTGTGTCTAGTGCTGCTGCATATTTATTATCAGGATGACTATATGTTTTTTTCTGCTTGTGGGAAAGCAAAAAGGAGGCTACATGTCACTGACGGAAACTAAACTGGAAGAAGAAAGTAGACAAAATATGAAAGATATTAATTTACATTTATAAAAAAAATCCAGTATTTTGCATTAACTGAATATCTGCTAACTAGCACTTATGACTCATCATTCTACATAAATAAAATGAAGATTTATTTTGCAAGACATCTGTTTTTTTGAAAGAAGTGAGCTTTCTTGTCTTTTATATATATCCAAGCTTAAAGATCTAGCAATCAAATTCCTTTTCACACCCCCAATGACTACATTCAAATATTACCTAATTCATCTTTTCTTAACATGGATTTATGAGTAGAAAAGAAACCAATGCAAATAAATAACAGTAATTAGAGAGTCTGTTGAATCTGTGACTATATCAGTGTTCACTACACAATGTTACTGAAGACCCATGAACTTCTGTGTTCCCATGATAATACCTCAGGAATTCCTGTTTTCCCACCCTCTACAGAAATCTGCTCACAAAATTCTTCAAAATAAATGTATTACGTTCACAGATGACTTTATCTGTGTTTTCTATTACCCTTGTTTTCCTACTGTGTGAGCCAAAGCATGCCTCTCTCCTATACTTATTGTACTTCCCTGGAGAAGCAGACTGAGAGACAGGATTTTGGTGTTAAACTGGCTGGACAACAAGTATGCAGAACCTGTTGTGGTTCTAAAGAACCTGTTGTCATTATACTTGACTAGATTTATCGATATTTTTGATCCTTCCATCACAGCATACATAAAATTTGGGGGGTAAATTAATGAACTGGTTAGACTGATCTGCTTTTTCTTGAGTAATAAACACAATACATTATATTGCAGGAAGTTTTCAGTCTTTTTTCATTAGACTAATGCAATTGTGATTTAAGTATTCGACACTGTGATAGCCAAACACTTTTTTCAGACCAGGTATGCCAATTGATTTTTTTCCCAAGACTACATAAATATAAGGAGGTGCCAAAACTTGCTTAGTGTTGACCCTACTCAGGCAAGTTCATTGCAGAATTAGGAACAGAAAAGTAGGGATTAAAGGCTAATATAACAATTTTATACATCCTGAGCAGCCTAAACTCTAAATAACTGCATAGGAATGAACAATGCCATCTGATTTTGTCATGAAAATGAAAATATATCATGGTGCTACCATGTCTAATGATACTGTTAAATCAAATATTATGATCGGCTCATAGGTGGATAGAAGGGAGCAAGGAGGTCAGAGTACTGTGTAACTTCTGGGTTTACATTCATTCTTGCTGGTTGCAAGAGGCTTGATAAAGTCCGAAGGCAGCTTTTAAGTAGAAGCTCATCTGGCAAGAAGAGATGATGGACAGTACAAGTCTGTGAAGACATGGGTATAGACTGATGGCAGAACATTAAGATACTCTGCAGCCTTAACAAGTCTGCCGCCCATCACTATTACAGGGTGTCATGGGTTCAGCAGCAGCAGTCGTTTTTCTCCTTTAAGCAGTAGCTGCTGCAGCACTGTGTTTTGGATATTCGGTTTGGGAACAGTGATGATAGCACCAGTGTTTATAGTTATGGCTTAGAATGTTTAGGCTGACCAAGGACTTTTGGAGTTTCATGCTCTGCCAGGGATAAGGGGAGCCGGGAAGAAGCCAGGCGGAAGCAGGGACAGGGCACCTGACCCAAACTGACCAAAGAGGTATTCCATACCACAGCATGTCATGTCCAGGATGTAGAGACGGAG
>JASSUY010009501.1:10670-30475 GCA_032466535.1 Forpus xanthops | reverse complement strand
ATTCTCCTTCCCATTTCCCCGGGACTGGGGAAGAAAGAGGGGGGGGTGTGCACAGAACTGTTTGAGGGGCCTCAAACCACGACAACTACACATGTGATTCTGTCCTCTGGGAGAATATGAAGGGAAGGATAGACCACATTTGAATTCACCACCACAGTTCTTATTGGAAAGGCTCAAGATGAATGTGACATAAAAACCTGAATACATTACTGCAGTAACTGTAACTCTATTCTGGTGGGAGAGGAATATCTAATTGCAATCAAACACCAAGGAAGAGACAGATCCAGAAAATTCATATCTGAATTAGCTTTTTAAATTAACTGAAAGTCTGGGACTTACAGGTCAGATCATGTTTAGTAAGTACACAGTTAAAATTTTTAGATGTCTTTATGCCTACTTTCCCCATGACTAAGAAACACCTTCTATCAATACCCAGGATGGCCAAAACACAAGATATACTCACACTGTGTGCAAGTCAATCTGTAACATCTCTGTCTAATGTATGTGCTCTAAAGTAGTTTCCTTTGATAGTATCTATCCGTACTATAGTTCATTTCAGCTCTGAAAGAAATGGTGTGATTTCTAGTTTTAATAAGAATGGCCATAAAACATTAAGCTATAAAATGCTAAAGCTAACTTTGCATCCTCAAAATTTGTTTCCCTGTGAGTGGGTGTATAACAGAAAAAAAAGAGTTATAAATAAAGTCACTTAAACAGTAACAGGATTCTCTGTTTTAACACAAATTACCAGCCCTGTATTCTGTGGCTTACATAGTCTTTCAGATAGAAAGGGCACACGGTAATAATAGAGGTAATTATCAATCATGTGGCCTGGCATATTCATCTTAGAATCTTGTTTCTAAGCACAGGAGGGACCAATAAGATTTTAATTTGCTCTTACAGCCAGACTTCTGTCAAGAAGCATTTTTCCCAAACATCTCCACTTGAATTTTTTCAGATGATTGAAGTTATGCATACTATTTCATTTATGTTAATTCTTGACTACCTACCCTGAATTTAAGTCCATTGCTGTGTTCTATCTCCATCTGAGATTAATGGCCAGCCTCCCCTAAACAAGTGCCCAGAAAAACCTTCATTAATTTAGTTTTAAATCTTGGGAAATCCTATGGATGGCTGGGGGGTCGGGGGGCAGGGGAGAGGAGGCACCATCATACAGAAATATTTCCTTTTGAGGCATTCTTATATTCTTAAAATATTCTTAAAAAAAATAAGGATGAGTGTTAATGGCTCTAGTTCTGGTAAAATTTTTCACAAAAGCAGACCATGCAGGACCAATTGTAAGAAACACAGGACCTGCACTTACATCAATGCATTTCCTGTAAGGTGCAGGCACAGACTCCTGACATTTGCTGTCCTTGGAAGTAGAAGCATAGCAATTTGAGCTAAAAAACAGTAATCAAAAGCTAGGCACACCACCTGTCAGTGGCATCAGTATTGCTGAGTTGGGCTGACTGAACTACCTTTCACAGGTGTCCACTGTTCTGAGTTGTCAGGAGCTGGCCAGTTCATTGTTCTCTAATGCCTAATCCCAGCGGGCAGCTGTTTCAATTTCGTTCATGTGAAGCTCTGCTCCAGTACACCATACAATTTGTATGGACTTTACTGTCACTACTGAAATGTTCTATTATGCATTGTGGCTCCCTGATGTGTCTAATTGTGTTACATTGTCAGGTTTATGAAATCTGCTGTAAAAAATGCTTAATTCTTCTGCCTTTTCTGTGATGTTGTGCTTTTCTGTCTTGTATTAAGTATTTGCTAGTTTTCTATTAGATGTTTTGTACTTTAATTAGATGTTTGCAAGTCTTCTGTCTTTAAGATACGTAGGCTATAATCAAGCAGAAATGCTTGATTTTGAAATTTCTTTTTCTGTAAAATATCTAGAATGTTCTTGAGTAGTCTTGGAAGAGTGCATGTAACTAAGCTGTAGAAATACAATATGCTAATAGCTTCCAAATAAAAGAGACATACTCAAACGGCCATGAATTTAATATATTTTTTCCAGACTTATCTCTTTTTTAGAAATAATTACTTTTGAAGTAACGCTAATGTGGATTGCATCAGTGGACACATAAGAGACTACTTTACAATTACTTACTTGATAATGATATCTACGAATATGAATTTTTTACCTTTTTCCATATGCTGAGAAGGCACAGTTCTGCCCCGTTATCATAATTTTAGACATACTGTTTTCCTATGATTTAATCCTCTTACCACACTGATAAATTTTTCATAGCCTTTCCTGGGTATGTATTCTTAATTTACCCTGACATATTTTTTCAATGTAACATGAACAATAAAATGCAAGAGAATTCATACAAAACTTTGACTTTTTTCGAGCTTTTTTTCTTTAATAGCACCCTTCATACCAATGTGGAGAAAATGCCACTTCGAATCAGAAAATACACATGAAACTAAAAATTATGAGAAGAAAAAGCAGTACCTATTTAAATCAATGTAGAGACATTGCTACATTTGAGAAAAGGTCTTTTATTTCTAAGTTAATGTATTACAAGAAAAGAGAAGTTCAGATATTTTAAAGATATATCAAAGGAATAACTTGAAGAAATGAGGGGAAAAAAGCCAATGGCATTTAAAATATGAAATGTATTTTACCGCTAGCGCAAAGATTAGCTGTGACAGGGACATCTAAATGCATCATGAAGAGGTGCATGTAAAGAGCTGTACATAGAGAATCATTAGTAACGCATGAGGACATCTTCTGTTGAGCCAACAAAACCTATGAACAATGCTTTAATATATCTTGTTCTGTAATTTCCCAGGACTGTCAACTGATGAGCTTTTTGTAACTCTCAATATATTCTGTTTTCTTTAAGGCCTAAAATTCTTTTGTCACATAATTGTTTATAAAAGAATTTGAAGTGTCTTACTTTCAAAGTTTATTATCTTCAGGTTTGCTAAGAAAAGACTTTAGGTGCATAGAATATAAGAGTTTAAAGTCAAAACAGCAAAGAAATTTCATCTTCAAATTATTACTATTTAAAACTCATTTTAAAATCACGAATCTTTGGTGTTTGACTCATTTTCCAAATGTTCAGAGATGGTAACATTTCATCTACTGGTATATAAATCTACTAATTTACACATCCACACACACACTCTTTCTAAGAACATTCTCACAAAACACAGTATCTATGGAAATCTAACTCACTTCAAAGAATAAACAACCTTCCCACATTATACAATGCAATTTAGATTGCACTGAAACCCTTTTAAAAATCAGCAGCCATGCTATATTCACAATTTCAACATAAACCAGCCAATTGAGATGCGTAGTCAAATACAGAGGAAGGGAGTTACATGTCATCTTTGACATGACTGTTCTTTCAGAATGAAAGTATTAATTTAAAAAGCTTTGAAAGAGTTTTTCAGTGGGAAATCCCTTAATTAAAAAACATGCTGGAAGTCCAGAAACATTCTGTAAGAGCTGGTTTCTTCTATCCCCTCAACTCTCTGCACCTGTGCATTCTGTAGGCTTGTTTTTAAATGAGTTGCTTTTCAGAATTCTTTAGAGAAGCAAAAAGTGTTCCTGCAGTATTTCCAAGAAGGGTAAGAGATGGCTTTGAGACTCTCCTCAAAATATCAGAGGATCTGCTGTAGACATGGATTTAAATCACAGAGCAGAAAAGGCAGGGATAGGCACACAGAATCCATAATCAGTTAATATAAGCTATCCCTCTATTAGTGTTCCCGTATCCAGGAAAGGAGTGGAAAAGTTTTTCTGACTGCTGAGCAGTGAATGCAATGAAAAAGGGAACACAGGCATTACGCCGCCTTTCCTTCTGGAGTTCTCTGCTGCATGTAAGAAACCAGAACGCGGCTTAGAAACTCAGATGCGGTAGGATTATACTGACAGGCAGCTTGCAAAAGAGCCACGCAGTAGATGAAAGCAGGGAGAGAAAAGTCTTCTGCACATGCACGGCCTTTTGTCTCCTCTGAATGAATCACATTTCTATTATAGATGTTCTGAAACAGAGTTCCTAATGCTGTAGGAGCTGGTTGGCTGGAGGATTTCCAGAGGGCTTTCAGGTCTGGTTCACATTATGGCATTCAACTTCCATACAAAGTACAGCCACCCAACACCTGTCATTTGCACTCAAGTGTTACCTCAGAGAAAAAAAAGTCTTGCAATCAGACTTCGTGTTTTTGTAAACTACTGTGTTTTTTTTTTTTAAATGACAGTGGCACTCGCCCCTTTAAAGCAGATCCATGCTTTATGTGAGAACAACTTCAGCTGCAGAGTTTAGAGATCCATTTCTATTTTGAATGGCAGAGAATCAGATTTGAAGAGACAGGAAACACTGAATATTACAGATCTCATTGTAGGGATATGCAAAAATCGATTAAATATCAGCTCTCCTTACCTTTGGGAAAGGCGTGGACAAAGGTACTCAGAGGGAGGTACTGATATAGTCAAACAGGTCAAAATGAAGTATTAGGAAGAGCCTACCAGACCTACAAGAAACAGGACAGCAAATACATTTTAGCATTTTCCTATGATGAGTTTTGCAGAATATTCACCTATTTCAATGACAGCTTCCACATGGGGTTAAAATGTTCATCAGACTTTCCAAAATGTGCATGTTTATCTGAAAACTGAGGCCATTAAAAAATCCTTCAATCTGAGAGGTTGACTAGAGCACTGCAACCCTCAACTACAGTAACAGTAGAATCATAGAATAGTTAGGGTTGGAAAGGACCTCAAGATCATCTAGTTCTAACCCCCCTGCTCTGGGCAGGGACACCTCCCACTAAACCATATCACCCAAGGCTATGTCCAACCCGGCCTTGAACGCCGCCAGCGATGGAGCATTCACAACTTCCCTGGGCAACCCATTCCAGTGCCTCACCACCCTTACAGTAAAGTATACCTTCCTCATATCCAATGTAAACTTCCCCTGTTTAAGTTTGAACCCGTTACCCCTTGTTCTCTCATTACAGTCCCTCATGAAGAGTCCCCCCCCCTGCATCCCTATAGGCCCCCTTCAGATACTGGATGGCTGCTATGAGGTCTCCACACAGCCTTCTCTTCTCCAGGCTGAACAGACCCAACTTTCTCATCCTACCCTCATAGGGGAGGTTCTCCAGCCTCATGGCCCTCCTCTGGACTTGTTCCAACAGTTCCATGTCCTTTTTATGTTGAGGACACCACAACTGCACACAATATTCCAAGTGAGGTCTCATGAGAGCAGAATAGAGGGGCAGGATCACCTCCCTCGATCTGCTCCTTTTGATGCAGCCCAGGATACGGTTGGCTTTCTGGGCAGCAAGAGCACACTTCCGGCTCATGTTCATTCTCTCATCAACCAACACCCCCAAGTCCTTCTCCTCAGGGGTGCTCTGAATCTCTTCTCTGCCCAACCTGTAGCCGTGCCTGGGATTGCTCCAACCCAGGTGCAGGACCTTGCACTTGGCATGTTTAAACTTCATCAGGTTGGCATCAGCCCACCTCACAAGCATGTCAAGGTCCCTCTGGATGGCATTCCTTCCCTCCAATGTATCAACCAAACCAAAGAGCTTTTGTCATCAGCAAACTTGCTGAGGGTGCACTCAGTCCCACTGTCCATGTCACTGACAAAGATGTTGAACAAGACCGGTCCCAACACCGATCCCTAAGGGACACCACTCGTTACCGGACTCCAGGTGGACATTGAGCCATTGAGCACAACTCTTTGCATGCTGCCATCCAGCCAGCTCTTTATCCACCGAGTGGTCCACCTATCAAATTGTAGACTCTCCAACTTAGAGACAAGGATGTCATGTGAGATAGTGTCAAACGCTTTGCACAAGTCCAGATAGATGACATCAATTGCTCTACCCCTGTCCATCAGTAGTATGTTGTTTACTGTGTTACTGTTAGTGACTGGTTATTCTAAAACATCACTGAAGCACATTTAACAGCCTTACAGAATCCAGCAGGAACTTTGCCTTTCTCATCCAGAACTGTCCACAGATTCCAGAATAATCTATCAGGATCGTCTCATGGAGACTTTTTAATAAATCCCCTCAGGTTTTGGGACATATGGATGTAGTTTGACAAAGATGTTTCAGATTCTCTTCAAAAACACTTGAGAAGAACTCTACACATTAATGTTTTTCCCAAAGTATCATTAGAGGTATCATTTAGTTGTTTGCAGAGACACTACAGAGACAATCCAATTTTATGGAAAGGCTAATTCTATCTCTGACAAATTCATTTGAATCTAAATATTTTTTATTGACTGTCATACTCATTGTGCCAGTTATTCCTAAACACTTAGCCATATGTTATTTAAAATTATACCCATCATTGATTCTCCCTTTTCTCCTTCTGCACAAAAAATAAAAGTTAACAAAAATTAATAATGTTTTTCAGTCTTCATAGAGAAATGAGAGAGAGGGGGATCTACAGATGTTACTGACAGTTACCATGGTTATAAAATATGCTTCCTTTCATCAAGCTCATTGTACATTTTCTAGTGTAAAACAAAAGGAGATAATTTTACTACATCCATGAATTCCATAGCTTAATAAAAGAAGAAAGACAGAACATAATTAATATTTCTTATTACAGTATGGACAGTAAAATATCTGTCAAAGGATATTTTTCAAAGGATTTCATGACATAGTCCAAATATTTAATATTCAGTATGATCATTCATCAAAAGATCTATGTCAGATTAAAAAAAAATTATCAATATAGATAGAAGATGGAGTTCTAAAGGTCAAGCTCAAGATGAGAGAAAAAGAAAACAAAGTAAAAGCAATGCAGCAAAAAACAATTATACAAAACATCTCCAGCCAATAAATGGTAAGTTTATCAAACACAGTCTAAGAAGCTGAGTAACTAGCTTCAGGAGTTGCTTTATATCACTGTAAATCATCAGGTAAATTTCTATTCCTGTTCCAGAAAACATGCTGCAAAATCTCTAATTATGATTCAAGAAGAATCAGAATTAAAAAATACCTATGCAACTCATATTAAGAATCACAAAACACTCATTAAATAAATAAATAAAATGAGAGATTTGTTAGGGAAGGGGTAATGGCTGTAAGGTACTAGTAGGCTTAGATTAGATAACAGAAAAAATTCTTCACTGTGAGGGTGGTGAGACACTGACACAGATTGCTCAGAGAATTTGTGGACAGCCTATCCTTGGCAGTGTTCAAGGCCAGGTTGGACAGGGCACTGAGCAACCCGATCTATTGGAAGGTGTCCCTGCCTATGAAAGGAGGTTTGAAGTGGATGATCTTTAAAGTCCCTTCCAACCCAAACCATTTCATGATTTTATGATTTTCTCCTGGCAAGTTCCAGAAAGAATACAATCACTTTAAGCAACTGATGTGAAAGCTGTCTGCTGATATGCATTACCCTGTAGCGCTATACTATAAGAGTGGTGTCAGAAATATTTCGTGTATTAAAAAATATTTTTTCAGGTCTCAGTGACAGACTAAATACCACATTAAAGAAAGTCACAAGAAGGCTGTGTAGCATTACCTCCAATCAATCTAATCCCTCCACATAGACTTCCGATTCCCATTGATATCTCAAGTGCCTGCTTTCAGTATTGTTTGTCAGAATCTTTGTTCTACAGTAAAGCATATCCTTTCTTTAAGTCACATTGCAGATTCATCATTTCCACCTTTTTCTGCTGAGCATCTATCAGTATCCACACTTCACCTTTCCTCCAATACCTCTACTTGCCTTTCAACTTTCCTTATCCTTATTAGAAATGCATCCATATTTTTGCTTTCATCTTTTCCTTTAAGGAGCCAAAAGACGACAAAATAGTTTTCAAAGGGAGCTGCTTCAGGAGCGTAAGACATTTCTGATGAGATTTTTCTGCCATGCATAACAGAGTAAAGCAGGAAACAAGGGGAAAGAATCTAGACCTTTGTGAAGTGAGTAATTTTTTCTTTTAAAAGCAGTTGCCTGAGAAAACACAAGTTTTTATGGAACCTGGTGAACAGTTTGGGAAAGATGCGTCTTACTAAAATTGAGTACTTTCTGCTTCTTATCAAGAAGGCTAATAGTTTTGTTCCTATGTCAAAACATATTTGTAAAACTTGTTAAATCCTATCTCTGGCTAGAAAGAAAATGAAAGAAGAAAAATCCTATAGACACTGAGTGCACAAAGCAAGAAATGTCCTTTTCCATGAATCCTATATAAACATGTTTTATCAACTGTTTCATCAATTACAGCAGAGCTGTAAATCCACCAGCATGTGCTAGCTTCAAGAATTTTTTCATTTTGCTCACAGCATCCAAGTGTGAAAGCAGAGATAATTCTTTTTTTTCACATTACTCCTTATATGAGTAACGTCTTTGCTACTCATAAAGTTAAGGAAATGATCTGCCTTTTTCAAAGAAAACAAAAAAAAATTATAAAAATTAAAAATGGGACATTGGAACTTTTTTTTTTTTAATAGTCACTTATTTAAATCAAGATCCATCAGGAAAGTTTCAAAAGACAGATCTTCATAAAAGCTGAGGCATGTAAATGTGTGTACGTGGGGTCTCCTGGATCATATATATGTATAGGGTCTCCCAAATATACTTGTCTGCTGCAAGATCTGTCCCAGAACATTTATGGTATCTGTAGTGCTAAACCAAATGTTGAGAAGCAGGTTTAGGGGCTTCAGATGTATATTTCTAGGTTTATGTTTTGTGTAGGTTGCATCTTAGGTACCTTCAGTCTCTTTTGTTTTCTGTGTCTGGCCCCAAACATGGCAGCACTCCATAAGCTGCATTTTAGGTGCTGATTGATTTTGAAATGGCTCTGAGTAACTTAAGATATAAACCCTTTTTGAGCATATCACTATTATTATATAATAACAACTTGAGACACTCTCCAGTTCAAAGAGATTGCATTCAATATTCAATATGATATGAGGAAAAAATAAATTCCATATAGGGTGCAATAAGTACCACATACAGGTTGCATCATCTACATGCATAAGTACATGCATTGTCTTGAAGTCAATGGTTCTGATTTCTTAGGTCACTTAAAGACAATGGTCTCTTAATTTTAATTATAGCGTGGGTATTTATGATATTTTCCATAATTAACCATCTATCCCAGAACTGGCTCTTGATTATCTATGCATAAATTGCTACACATCTATGTCTTCAGTCATGGCTATTTTATGATGGCTATTGTAAAATGCACAACAGCAATTAGATAAAACACATAAAAAAAGTAATGAAGATACCACTTGAACATATTTTCAAGAAGTTAGATAAAAAAGGGGAGAAAAAGTGATAGCAACTCCATATAAATAAGCTCTATAAGAATGAACAAACATTCTGCTTTGAGTCATAACAATGGTCCATCTAGTCCAGTGTCCCACCTCTGACTGTGGCCAGATAAGGTACTTATGGTAAAACTTCAAGAAAATGAGGCAAGAATGAGGTAATAGTTCTCTCTCATAAATCACCTAAAAATGCCAATAGCCCGATGTTTAGGAGGTCCTAAGCAAAAGGTTGTATCTGTGCCATGGATTTAATACCTCCTGCAGACTTTTCCCCAAGAGTTTTTAAGTCACTCATATTTCTGGAAAGCAGAATATCCTATGAAAATTAAAGCTATGGTTTAATCTTAAACTGTGTGAAATCCTTGCACTAAATTATGTTTTTCCTGATTTCATGTGTCGATATATTACTACACTTCAACCACTTCCTATATTGGACATTTAAGACCATCCTTTGTTGTCCTTTTCTGGTATCTTCACTGAGAGGATAAGCATCATTCAGGAGAGAGATGTACTGTAGAACTATCCAGAGTTATAAGTAGATTTTCCATTTTACTTTTTACCCTCTTTTATGATTTCCAATTCTATTTTTGAACTGCATTTGACCATCAGATATGTATAGTGGTTTGTCAAAAAAGCCTCTTTCCTGGACATTTATACATGATTTAGTGCCAATTTTTGCAAATTTAGATTTGATTTTTTCCTTCTTGTGTATTATTTTGTGTTTATTAATCTTGAATTTCATCTACCTTCTTATTGGCTGCTGCCTACTATGAAATCTCACTGCAGATTCAGTTAACTTGAGTTTCAATCAAGCTGAAGAGATACATAACAGTACCAAATTAAAGGATCTTGCTTTTCACCCCTATCTTAAATTATATAAGAGTATTTAAGCAACATGTATTCAAAAACTAAGCCTTCTGGGATAACTACATTACTATACCCATTTAGTAAATGACCACTGAAGTTTACTTTCAAATTTTCACCCCTTAACCTACTGTTGGTCATGAAATTCCCTCTTTCTCATTGATAATTCGGTTTCTTTAAGAACCAGTGGTGAAGGATTTAGTTCACAGCTTCTTGAAAATCCATGTAGGGTGTTTCAAGCAAATAACATGTACATGTTCACTGACATTAAAAAAAAACAAGCAACAGACTTCTACTGCATTTGTGAATCACAGACTTCCTTCTACAAATGTCCTGTTTAGTCATGGCCTCATATTATCATTTATAGTAAATAAATTAGGGTGCCTATGAAGGACATTTTTTAATGTATTTCTTTTAACATTTGCCTGAAATAGCAGTCAGACATAAAAATCTTTAATTTCCCAGATGCTTTTGGTGTCCTTTAGAAAATAGTCATTACATTAATTCATTCATCTGATATTAAAACCAATGTAAGCAGTAAGCTATTCACTGCAAACGAGATCAGCAATCTTATATTTGATTTCCTTTAAAACTCTTGGGCAAAAAGAATTTCATCCTGACAATATGTAGCTATTTATTTGTTCTAAAACCTTTTATCCTGACACTTTCGGGACAGTTCTGTAGACTTGACACCCATAAAGAAAAACCTTCTATAATGGCCATCACGATTAATACCAATGCAGAGAATTGATTTTATGCAGTGGCTTTATCTTTTGATACTTTTCCTTTTACACATGAATCTTATGTTGGCTATAGAATTTTTTTTGGCAGGGTTTCTGCTTCTGATATGTTAAATATATATATATTACTCATTTTTATGCTGTTAGAAAATTGCTCCACAAGATCTTTTTTGGCTTGCTTTATTGTGTACTTAAGTTTACCTTGCCAAAGTCTAGATTATCTTCTTTCATCGTTTGGACACAGCTTCTGCTTTCTACTTTCAGTGATTTCCCCACCCTTCCTGTTGAAAGAGAACTATTGGCAACCAGGAGTGCAAAAGTCACAGGACCAGAAATGAAATAGAAAAGTGTTACTCCTACATGGGGAAAATTAGTTTATTCTCATTGAAGATTTCTAGGAGGAATATAAGAAATAGGGTGTATAGTGATGATGAAAAATAAGTGTTTAAAATCAATGAATTATCTAGACACCACTGCTGTGTTTATGCCAATTAAAAGATGCCTAGCACTTGAGCACTGGCACAGATAATCTGCACAGTAAATTTTTTACATAAGTTTTTACCAATATTTTTACTTTTCCCTTTTTAATTACCATATATGTTGCCTATATTTTTTACAAATAATCATTGTTACCTAGTCCTGTACATTTAATTTTTACATTATGCAGTTTGCATATTTTCTGCTTTGTTTTAAACATCAGAACTCTCACTTTTAATTTCATGTGCTAAATGTAACTGCAACATCAAATGTTTTGAATACTAGAGCAGCATTGCAAAAAAGACCACTTGTTTTTCACTAGTGAAGGAGGAACCACAGCAGAGAACTCCACATCTGTGTAATGAAAGGAAATACCTGTAGGAATGCTGTCTGGCGTGAGTATATCAGAAAACCACTACTTGTGTGTATTTAAGAAAAAGCTATGCTGGCGACAATGGTATAACAGAGAGAAAACTTCAGGAAAGGTCTTACCAACTGTTTATATTATCAAAATCTTTTTACTCCCTGGGACACAACTAAGGGGAACCCAAGTTCCAAGTTCCTTGTCTCCATTGGGAGTTGTGAATACACTATGCAGTGGATTCATTTAAGGTGCCCATTAACCCAGGAGATGACGGGGACATCTATATAGGCAAAGGCTGTGGCTCATTTTCCTATAGCAAGCAGTGTCACTGAAGTGAAGTGACCTCCATTCACCTTCCATTTATCACTTTAGTTCTTAGCTAATTGTTGCGGTTTAAGCCCAGCCAGCAATCCAGAGCCACACAGCCGCTCACTCACTCCTCTCCTTCCTCCCCCTGCTCCCGGAGAGGTGGGGAGGAGAATCGAAGGAACATAACTCCCACAGGTTGAGATAAGAACAGTTCAGTAACTAAGGTATAACACAAATCACTGCTGCCACCACCAACAATAATAATGATAAGGGAAACAACAAAGGAAGAGAATACAACTGCTCACCACCTGCCAACCGATGCCCAGCCCAACCAGAGCAGTTATCTAACCCTTCCGGGTAACTTGCTCACAGTTTATACACTGGGCATGGTGTGCTGTGATATGGAATACCTCTTTGGTCAGTTTAGGTCAGGTGTCCTGTCTCTACTTCCTCCCAGCTTCCCCCTCCCTGGCAGAGCATGAGGCTCAGAAAATCCTTGATCAGAGTGAATATTACTGAGCAACAACTAAAAAAATTGTTTTTATCAGTGCCATTCTCAGGCTGAAAGTGAAAAACACAGCACTGCACCCGGAGAAAAAAAGACTGCTACTGTTTAACCCAGGACACTAATCATTCTGGTGCATATCTTTTTCCTATACATTTTAAAAATAGAAAAACAAAATATGTAAAAAAAATTATTGACTTCAAAATCTGCCACTTTCTAGAAAACTAAATGCTGGAATTAATATACAGTCAAATCCTGCAGTAAACTGATGTGCCTATATTAGTGTTTCAGTTTTGATCAAAGGTATTTGTAAAATAAATCTCTCCATTGTCTCCAGTAATTGCATTCTGCTTCACATCATGGAGCAGCCTCAGCACAGGACTAGGCCTCTTTCATGTTGAAACTAAACTGAGGATTCCAATGGACTCCAGGTGCAAATGAGCCTTCAAATATCCATAGACCAGACTAGTCTGAGGTAAGAAGCTTCTGTAATGTGTATTGAATAGGCATCAGGTCCTCAGAGCAGCAGTTTTGCTCTCCTTATCCTCTCCTAGTGTTCTAAACTTCTTAGATATGTAGATGTTACCACTAAGGAATTGTTATTAACATACCCTTTTGTAGGAATACCTGTCTTCCTAACAAAAAAGTCAAAAGCTTAACCATTCAGAACAATTTAGAAACATTGAAAAGATTAAGTTTTATTATATAGCTCTATTAAAAGTCATAAACAAAATAAATCTGTGATATAACATAGCTGATAAAAGTCTATACAAATACACACACAGTATACTTAGATTAACATTTTTGTCTATGGCTGCTTATGGCTTAATGTTGTATAATTTTACATCCCTCCTGGCTTCCATAAATGAAAGAAAACAAATCTGTAAATTAAAAATAACATGCTTCTACAGTGTCCTGATATATGTTCCAATATGCCAAAGAAAATGGTTTTGTTTCCATTTACATTTTATAATATATATAAAAAACCCACTTTGATGTAATATATACTAATAAGTTCCAGGCCTTGAAATAGGAACCAGAATTACATCTCAGTATTTAAGTTCTACAAAAGACATGTAACTAACTTCTTCTCTGTATTATGATTGTCAGTGTTCTTTCCCTATCTGTAATTCTTTGACTTTTTAATCAGCACAATTTTATTGCTGCTTGCCATTAAAATAGCAGTTTCTAAGCTTTTCTTCTCAGAATCATGTAAGTTACCTAGCCAATAAGGAGCATTTATTTAGGCTGAGAAAAACAGTCTAAACTTTTTGGTGATGCTATAAGGAATTCTTATTTTCCAGTACAAGCTTCTTCCCTAAATTATTTCAGAAAGTTTTAATATTATCTTTCAGACCATGCAGTTTTTTAAATAGCTTTGGTTCTCTGCAATTACTAGACATTCTGTCTAAACTCTGTGCTGTTTTGTGACCTGGTACAAGAACAATGCTGTTATTCAAAACTCAGAAACATCTTAGCTTTACTAATGTCCTTTTACCAGATAAAATAGTACTTCCAGCAAACATTTCACATAGTCTATCAATCAATTCAATTTACATTTATAAAGTGTCCTTCATAGAAAAATCCTAAGTGTAATGCGAATTGAATATAAAGACAGATGCAATAAATATTTAAAAGAATAAATCAAACATTATTTTAACCCTGCCTTAGAAATGGACAATAATTTTGATGTTTTCATGTACATCTAGGTGACATCGATGTCAAATAGGAAGGGAACATGAAAAGAATTTATCAGATTATAATTATAAAATTTCTAAATCCTTGGTTTAGACCTGAGCAGAAAGAAAGCAGTCCAAATTTAATCCTGAATTCTTTAGCAGCAGACGCAGTAAAAACATAGTTAGCACTGTCTAATCAAGACTTCAAACGCAAGTTCAATAACACCAAGGTCACAGTCATTATCTGAGGGAGTTAAAAGAGCTACCACTTACAGATATCAGCATGGATTATACCTGAGATATCCATGTTGAAGAACCAATCAATAGCAACTCAGCTTTATCTCTTCTAAGTTCAAGAAATTTTGAAGACATGTATGCTTGAATAGCACAAGCAATTACACGAATCATCAAGAAGCTTCCCAGGAATGCAAAGACTAGAACAAATGTTCCACTGTGCTATCAGCACACATATGACACACTACGCTATGACAGTGAATAGAATTATTCTGTGGAAACAAGCAAATATAAAGCAAAAGAGAATCCAAGAGAGGTGGTGAGAGGCAGAGGGAAAGAATAAGAACTTTGGAATTAAAAAGCAGTAGTAGAGGTTAATTGAAATATTAATTTCTTAAAACAACAATATTTTCCAGAAGGAAAAAATAAACTTCTCAAAGTTACTAAAATTAAGCAGAAACTTGTGGTTAATAGTATGACAAACAGAAGGAAAAGGAGTTTTATTAAAAAAAAAAAAAAAACCAAGAGAAATCATCTTACCTCAAAAGCAAATACATACTTTGATTGCAGATCCAGTAAAAATGCCAGGTTGATTTTTTCTTTAACACTACAATTAAAAAATGTCAAATGATTAAAATATTGCAGGTACCAAGTACTCTACGGCTTGCATGCTGAAATTCTATGGCCTTTATTATGGAGATTGGACTAGCCAGTAATGATTGCCCCCATTATCTTCAAATCCTCCAAAGTAAAACTGAAATAAGTGCACTAGGAAAAAAATGTACAACTAATAGTTATTTCCTTGATCATGATATTCTAACTACTGTAATGTATAGCTTTGTAAGCATCTGTCTCCCATCACATTTGCTGTCATAGCTTACAGGCCAGTATTAGAAGTAATAAACTGTGTTAGAAAGTACTTGGATCTTGTTCAGCCCTCTTAAGCAGTGAAGATCATTTCTGAGCTCCCTAAACAATTATTTCCTTTCAGAACTGGGAGAAGAGTGACAACAATTAGCAGAGCTGTTCAGGACTAATATCTAGAGAACTTAACATACTTAAAAAATTATTTCTTTTCAGAACTGAGAGAAGAGTGGCAACAGTTAGCAGAACTGTCCAAGACTAATATCTATATAACTTACATCCAAGGCTACTGTTAACTCACCTGTGTGATACTTTGCCTTATCCTGGAAACCAGACGTGATGTTCACTGCATCACCTTGTGTGGGACTCATTCATATTTGCCACTTTACAAGATGTGCTTCTTAGATCCATAACCTTGTATTACATTTTGTAGTGGTAGTCTCAGGGCTTATTCTTGCAATGATACCCTGCATGTAAACTGTGAAATCGCTGAAGAGAAATGTCAAAGGTCTGGCTTCATCCAGGGAAAGGCAACAAAGCTGGTTAAGTATCTGGAGTACAAGTCTCATGAGGAGCAGCTGAGGGAACTGGGGGTGTTTGGAGAAAAGGAAGCACAGGGGATATCTTATTGCTCTATTATAGCTACCTGAAAAGAGATTGTAAAGAGGTGGGTGTCAGTCTCTTCTCCCAGGTAACAAGCAATAGGACAGGAAATGTCCTCAAGTTGCACCGGGGAAGTTTTCCTAGATATTAGGAAAAAAAATATTTTCAATGAAAGGGTTATCAAGCATTGCAACAGGCTGCCCATGGAAGTGGTTGTGTCAACTGGAGGTATTTAAAAGACATATAGATCTGCTATTTAGGGACCTGGTTTAGTGGATTTGGCAGTGTTGGACTTGATAATTTTAAAGGTCCTTTCCAACCTAAAGATTCTATGAAGTTTTCCCTTTCCCTACAGCAATCCATACAAACAGAATAAACCAATTCTTTTCTTTCAAAGGGTTTACTTTTTTTCTTCTTTTAAGTCAGCAAACCCATCTAACCTGTTTCCCAGAGTGCTAAGATCTTTTTAGTCTCAGAACCAGTCACAAATGTGTTTTCTAAAATAAAAGCTATTCAAGAAACAACTAAGATATTCAAGCAGGAAATGTTACGCGTTGCATTTTTCAGGGTATACAGCACAGTCCTAAGCACGTATGCATAAAAAAGCTGTGTTATGAGACTTATAATTAATATATCAACATATTAAACACTGTAAATATTAACTTCATGGGCACTGCCTCCAAAATAAGGCAGAACTTTACATGAGTGATGCAGCAATAACAAAGCTGAAAAATTCATCGATAGTGCTAGCAGTCAAATATTAAAAAATAAAATATTTTCAAAGAGGGTTATCTTCTATTTGCATTCTGATTAGAAATTTAATGCCTTCACTAGCCATACATATCCTCTTCTATACTATTAAGAAATTCCAACATTAAAAATATGTACTGGGAGTCAATCCGTCAAGAGTTATGCAATAATAACAATGCAAAAGATGTATCTTAGATCCTAAATAGAACCCCTGCTGTAGCATACAGTTCTATTTTCTTAAACAAACGCTACAGAAACAAGCAAAAAGAAACCCACAGGTCTGAATTTGTTCTGACTTTTTCCACTGATTTTTTTTAGTCAAGTATTCATGTCTGTGTGCTCTGAAGAGTTTAACGCAGTTCACCTCAATTAACATATTTTATCCTGCTATTTCATGATTCCCAAATTAAAAATTTAAAGAGGCTAACACAGAAAAACCTTTCATGGTAAACAAGCAACATTGCTTCTGGCAAGCTGAGCTGCTTGAAGCATCCCCCTTGAAGCTGTGTATGCCTTGAAGGTGCCCATCTGGTTGCTCAGCCTCTTCTTAAGAAAAGAATTCATGTCTTCTCCCAAGGGACCCCTGTTCAGTTATTAACAGCTTTAGAATAATTTGCTCATTAAGTGAGAATATCACCTGGTCAGGATCTTTTGCA
Source organism: Forpus xanthops (assembly GCA_032466535.1). Lineage (NCBI taxonomy): Eukaryota > Metazoa > Chordata > Aves > Psittaciformes > Psittacidae > Forpus > Forpus xanthops. Next base: position 13,154 of record JASSUY010009501.1, on the reverse strand, counting down.
AAGCAGTAACTGTTTAGTTAAAATTAAGAAAGATGATTAACTAATATCCTGGTAAAATGGGGATGGGATGGGTGAGATGTTTGATAACAGGACACTCAATATTTCATTGCAAGGCCAAACAATTCAGGATGGATGTGATTAAAAGCTCATTAGCATATAATAATCATTCAGTGACATTATTACATAATATTTGCATGGTGTCCAAAGTTGCAGCATGATGCAGAATGGAGCAGTTAGCAGTCTAGAAATTTGGCATATAATGATAGATTGAAGCGCTCACCATGCCCTACTACTATTAGTAAGACTCCAAGTGAATGGGAAATGCAAATTAGGAGATTAAAGTGTGAATAATAATAATAACAATTAAAAAAAAAAAAAGCCAAAAAAATGTAAATCTAAAAGTATGGATAGGGGACTATTAGAGTTATTTTGATTTAATTTTTCTGGCTGCATTTATCAAACCAGTCCCAAGAGGACTGACATTCCCACAATGAGCTCATTTCATGCCATTTGGGCATAATTACCAGAAAAGCCAACTTGGAAAGAAGACATATACAGAACTACTACCTTGCTAAAGGTCCCTTTGTACCAGAATGTAGGCAAGGCTATGTGAGGGAAGCTTGTTGGCTACTGCTCATTCTCTACCTTTACTACATCTATAATTTAAAGTAGAGTTCCATCTGCAGTGCCATGCATCTGGTGTAGCATAGAAAAATTTCATTCAGAATGAAGCATTAAAACACAAGAAGAAGGCAAGCACTGAACCCCAAGGCAAAACCAGAGCAGTATAATCCTTAAGGATGTGTAGAGTACAACAGTTGCTTGCCCTCAAAATGAGCGAGAAAAAACCTTAATTCCAAAGGCTAATGCATGACTTGTAGAAGAGAAACAAAACATGAGAAAATCTCTAATTGCTGTTAAACACAAACATTGAATTGCACTACATTTCTGTTTCATAGGGATTGAATCCAGAAGTAACAAACAGATGACCTTAAGATCTCCTTTTTAATTTTCTTATGTGGCCTTTGCAAGAGATATTTGAACATGTCTTTTTTTTTTTTTACTTTGTACCTTTCTTGGACCTGTAATAGATAGTGCTTATTAGCCCAATTTACAGGTGTGTAACAGTAGAACGACTTAAACAACATTTCTGAAGCATTCTAACTAAATACACATGTAATGCTTTTCTGGAGTGCAGACTCTAGAGCATATTTAAAAAAAAAAAGCACAATAACTGTTCATAGGCAAAGTAAGATGTACTACTGTACCTGCAATTAGCAATTCAAAAATAGAAGTCATCTGTCCAAGTCTCTGAATTGACATGTTAGAACTCAGAGCACTTTGATGTTTCTCTTCATACACTTTGATGTTTCTCTTCATAATTCACACGCTAGAAAATTTTATTAATTTTTTAGATCCCTATCAGCAGAAGATTGGTTTTTTTCCTCAGTTTTTGTTGCCTTTGGATTATATGGCCCAACACAGTCAACAGTTATTTTGAAAAGCAAAAAAAGTTGTTTTATAATAGTAATTTGAAAATAAAAAAATGCATTTAAATTTGATAGAAAAGGCATAATGTATTTGGAGAAACAAAAGATTTTTTATAAAGAAAGAAGTTTAATAAGTAAGCCATTAAAATCATAGAGAAATTATTTATTCCCTAAAACTTGAAAACCATATCAAGTTTTTATTTATATTTTAGTTATTTATGCAAACACGAAAGCACATAAGAGAAGCATGATTGTTTTCAAGCACATCATCTAATGAAGGGCTGAAAAAGCTTACTCCCACCTAACTACATATAGCTGACACACTGAAGCAAATAGATAGTCTCCAGTGAAGACTCTTCCAGATCCTAATCTCACTTTGCTTAACGGGACTAGAAGTTTGAAGCCAGTGCCTGAGCTACTAATCCAAAGCTGCCTTGAACTCAACTGGAAAAACCCTGACAAAAAGAAAACTTAAAAGAAGAAATAAAAACAACCCTCAAAATGCAGTGTGCTAAATGTCTACTTAAAATGAAGAAAACATTTTTCTCCCTATTGACCACAAGGAGAGTGTATATGATTAATAAAAGGTGCAACTCATAAGTGTCTCCCTAAAAACCTACCCCAGTACCCCTGTGCCTGCTTGATTTCCTTTAGGTGTCTGATCCTTTTAAAGTCCTGTTCATACACATCAATAAAGGAGAACTAAAAATGCTTATTATATTATATTATATTATATTATATTATATTATATTATATTATATTATCAGTAGAGCACATATGTCATGGTTTGAGGATCTCAAACTCATACAGCTGCTCTCTCACTCCCCTCTCTTTCTTCCTCACTCTGAGGGAGATGGGGAGGAGAATCAAAAGAATACAACTCCCACAGGTTGAGATAAGAACAGTTTAGTAACTATGGTATAACATAAATTACTACTGCTACCACCAATAATAATACAAGAGAAAATACAAGGAAAGAGAATACAACAGATCT
>JASSUY010009501.1:0-10570 GCA_032466535.1 Forpus xanthops | reverse complement strand
TACATCCTGGACATGATGTGCTATGGTATGGAATACCTCTTTGGTCAGTTTGGGTCAGGTGCCCTGTCTCTGCTTCCACCTGGCTTCTTCCTGGCTTCCTTCCTCCCTGGCAGAACATGAAACTCAGAAAGTCCTTGGCCAGCCTAAACATTCTAAGCCATAACTATAAACACTCATGTTATCAGCACTATTCCCAAGCCGAAAATCCAAAACACAGTGCTCACCAGCTACTGCTTAAAGAAAAATGACTGCTGCTGCTGAACACATGACAACATATAAGCTGGTCTCCTTTTTACCACATGGCATAAATAATTATTGGAGCAGGACAAAGACCATAATGTCTTTTTTTTCTGCATTTTGGACTGCAAATCATCTAACAACACCCACATTAAGCTCCTTCATTGGTTATTGACATCAAGGAACAATTAATCCTGTATATGTAATTTTCTGGTCCTCTGAAGAGCACAACTGTTTTTTTTTCATGTGGGAAAATCTCTAGGTGCTTGAGAAATGCTAGAGGGATAAAACGCCTTCAGATACACAGAACACCTCTCTAGCACTGGACAGAAGATAAACTGGGATTTTCATGGAATTGTTTAGATGTCTATGTCTCCTAATAAATCTAAGTCATGTGAGGACTTCTAAAACACACTAGGAACCTAGCTACAGGGTTTTTTGGAACTCTGGCCTACATGATGTCTTTAATGCCCAAACCAAGTCTGAGGAAAACAGGCAAAAAACCTCTTCTTTTCTACCCAAAGTTCTGAGTAAGCAATCATGTTGCCAAACCCACTTCTACTACACAGTACTATAACTCTCAGTAAGCTCCAAACACTTGAAAAACATTTTTTTTCTTAATAAACTTATGTAAAAGAATAACCAACATTGCTCTTTGATCAACAACTGCAGTGTAAAATCCAGTCTACTTGCTGTTGGCCACAGGAAATCAACTTTCTCACCTCTGAGAAGTGGTTTTCATTCTTATCTTTCCTCAGATAGTTTAATTTTATCCTCATTTTGCACTGTAGCAAAAGTATAAAAAGAAAAAACAATTTATGAGTGGCAATTATATAGATTAGAACAGCTATATTTTCCATTACCATCTGGCTTTTTTTATTCTGTTAGACTGTAGACAGATAAGCAATAGAATTAAAATAACTAAATCTTTTGTTGATCTTCAGAAAAAATAATGGTCGCATCATTATGAAAATGATGCTTCTTTTCAAAATGTCACACATAATTGTGCATAGCCAGAGTTAAATGAACCAGTAAATGGACTGGCGTTAATAATTATATTGGACATGCATGCAGTTTCAAGTATTAACTAATAAAAATGATTGATAATTTTTAGATAATTGAATTAAAGAATATGAAATAAGTTTTAACAAAATGTGACTTGTAGCTTTTTAGAGAAGTTAATTAGATACTTGTTAAGTATAATAATTTATTATATCACTGTTGCTTTATTAATAAAATAAAAAAAGAATAATCTACAATTTTTGTAGTGCTGGAGTGTCACAGGCTTCTAAACATAAATCTCAAGACCTTATGATTATTTTTGTCTTCTGTCTGTATTGTCAATTTGACTTCTGAAATTCTTTATGGTTTCAAATTCATTAATCTACAGTGGAAGTCCTGCCTTTGCCTCTCATTACAAACTTGGTTAAAATGTAAAACACTTAAATTACATTTCAATGTAATGAATTGGATTGAAATGAAATGAAATTAGAAGGAAATAAAATGAAATATAAAATAAAATAAAAACACAATTATAATATAAAAATACAATTATAAATATATATTAAAATTGGAAAGTAATTTCAAGACTCCAGACCCAGCTGGTTTACCTTTAAAAACTAGATGATGCTTTCTATAGTGCAGTAGTCACAATCATTATTTTTGTTGTGATTTGTTAAAAGCAATAAAGTGTTCCTTTCAGTAATTTCAATTACTAAGGTAATTATTGCATGAAGCAATGTCTCTGACTTTCAGGGACTGTGGCATATTACTAACAACACTTTCCTAAGTAAAGGATGAGGATGGAATGTTCTTTAGAGTTACAAATTCACAATTCAGTTGATAAATATACAGAAATAAACCTCCAAAATATTTTTACAAAATACTATAGTTAGTTGCTGTTTATATATAAAAAGAGAGTGTAAAAGAGCATTTCCCACAGGAAACTAGAAAAATAAATGTCCTTTACTAGCTTTCTTTGGTATATTAGGGATTTAAAATACCATGAAAATGATCAAGAGCAGTCAAGGTTTTGGAATTTTCCCCACTAGAATTTGATACTGGTTGGCCATAAATGAAAGCTCTCTGAACTTTCTCAATTCAGTGACAATGATTTACCTGAAAAAAAGTGACAAATTCTTGAGATACTGTACTTCTCTAACATGCTGCATACCTAATACTGTCCCTAAAGAAGCAGAGCATGACCCAGCTTCACATTTTTATTCCTTACACATTCTTATTTCAGCAACTAATTATCACAGCCCATACCTGTATTTGTAATGCTATAAAAACTATCAAAGAAACAAGCTGGAAAAGTGGCAGAATGAGGCATTCAGAAGTTATGAAGTGCTGGAAACTTCATCCATTTTTCTTTGCTCTATACTTTACGATGCAGTTCATAATTATGTGATAATATTTTCATACAAGTTCATTCATCATTCCAAATAGAGAACGAATAATGTTCTATAATTGAGCAGCTGAGCAGAAAGCTTTCACTAAGCTGGCTTTGGTACCTTAGTGCTAATGACTTGTATAAGTCATAGGAAACCAGATTCAGCATCCACTTTTCTTAAGGCACATTCAAACACCTTACAGTTGCCTGTAAGATCAGTGTCAGAACCAGCAAGCTAAAAAATATTTGGAAAGGCTGAAAGAAGTTTTCAGTGTGTCTTCTTGCACTGCTCAATTTTAATAAACCATGGAAGAAGGAGTAAAAATATACGTCAATATTTTAGCCATCTGCCTAAACTACAGTCCTCTTGATGGTCTGGATGCCCATCAAATTCACATCTTCTCAGAAGAAAAAGATAAAGAAGAAATTCCAGATTTTTAAGAGGCACAGAGATATCTTCCCCAGTAATCCATTTGTTCTACACTGTGTGTGACCCAGGTTACACACCTTAAGTGGCCTAGAAACTTTTTGACATGGAAGTGTGTTTTCTCAGCTAAACAGGTTTTGGAGCTCTAAAATTTGTTATCAGTGCTTTTATCATCACAGTAGTTTCTGTAGATATCATGAGGGATCGACAAAACAGAAACAAGGGTGCAAAAATTGTTCTGCACAGGAATACAAAGAAACAATAAACAAAAAATGTGAGAAGAAAAAAAAAATCATGGTAATTCAGTGCCGAGAAAAATAGTAAAGTCCCATTAAAGGGCAGTAGTGAAAATTAGTGAAGATTGGCCACAGGTTTCAGAGTAGATTTCAAAATGCTAACAGAATAGGAGAAATGAAAAACAGTGAAAATAGTTAATAAAGCCTCCATGTTAGCTAGTTATTTTTTAATTTCTTATGGGAAGACTTAGCTCCTTCGTTAATCCCGTAATTTACAATTTATTAAGCACATGAGTAGTATTATTACTGTTATTCTCAGATATATCTCTAATTTATAATACCTTATTACAGGTATACATCGGGTTCGGTTATAGGTATTTTAATAGAACAGTAATGTCTCATCAACCAACACAAACATATACCACTGAAGTTAGGGTCACTGTTTTGAATGTCTAAATTCAAAAGAATCAAAGGACCTAAACAAGCATGAATACTGGACCTGTTCTCTCTTACTTAATTGTATGAGTTGTGAACGTAGGGAAATGTTTTTACAGCACTTAAAATAGTTAAACTTTGCATAATTACACATGTGAATAAAATAAATTTACCTGATTAGCTAGTTTTTTATAAATTTACAAAGATTAGTGAGAATTTCACCTATATGATAATATTACTTTTTATTTACCATTTTTCTACACAATTTATGTTGTTGGGTTTTGATATTTACAAAACAAGATGACTGAGCCTTTGTTTTATTATGTGCTGCACAGAAGATAAATAAAAATAATCAAATCATTGTTTTATGATAGTTTATATCCTATGCAAGCACAGTAGTCTTTAATAGAAATAGCTGTACAGATTCTGTATAATATATGGACTGAAAGGAAATTTGTTACTCCTACAATAAACTCAGAACAATGGTAAAAAAACAGATTCATCATTTTGAAGTAAGATCAAGGACAGATGCATAGAGAATGTCTTGTGGTTTTTTTTTTTTTTTTGTTAGCAGTGTATAATGAAAAGGGTTTGCACTGTGTGAGTGCATGAAATAGCTCTGCAAATCAGCTTAAGTGCAGATCTCCATACAAGTGCAAACAAAATGGAGGTTAAGAATACACGTGAAAACTTTTAAGGTTTTGACTCACAAAAGGCATCTGACCTTATTATTTGCCACCCTTTAGAAATTAATCATTATGTAATCCTATAATTACTTTACCAGAATGATATCATTCAGCAAGCTGTTGACACATGGCCATATTTAACTTTCAACAGACTTATCACTATGCAGTTTTTGCTTTTTGTTTTTTTTTTTTTCTCACTTACCTTGATAAAGCAAAAGAATAAAATGTTAACATGAGTCTTGAAAGTTTCCACCTTGTATAATGCATTTGGCTCAGAAATGACACATACTTGGCACCATTCTGCTTCATCAGTGTAAATCATATTTTCTTTTGTCTTATCTTCAAAGATTTCATCTGCCTTATGGATTCAGTACTTCTGGTTTCAATTTTTTTATTTTCTATCTTCTTTTAAGTTATTCCTTGTTGGTTATTTAATTTTTTTAACATTGTTAAACAGGATTTTAGAAGGCATCCCCCAAAAGAAATCTACTCCATATAATATAGAGTTCACCTTCAATGCATATTAGATCACCCTGTACTTTTGTTATAGAACATAAAAATGTAAAAGCAAAGTGGCTAATTTATATTTCAGTCAGGATTCCTGCTCCAAAGTCAAAAAAGTCCATCACCTTTACCAGAAATACAGTTAGCAAAGCAATGAGGGATTCGGAAAGGTAATTTTTAGAGGATGTATTTTTTGAAGCACTGTACAACAACCAGTAGAGTGCAGAACAATTTTCTTCTCACCCAGGATTCTGTGGGACTTTAACTGCCCTTAATTTTATGATGTGATGTATGATAGTCAGAAATAAAGTACACAGAAATTCTTAAATGTCAATGTATACAACACTTTGTAAATAAGAAACACAGCCATGAAGTCTGATTTGTTACTTGAAACAATCCCCAGACTTAAAAGACTGAAAAGGGACATCTGCCATCTTCTGCCTGATTTGCAGCCACTCTAAGAAAGATTATCTGTAAGTAAGACCAACTAAATTTTAGGTTTAAAGATGCCTAGTCATAGAGACATAGAATCAGAATAGTTCTTATGTAATTTGTGAAAATTAGATACAGGAACAGAGACATATTTTTCTTCACATTCGAAAGAAACAAGTGGATCACACATAACCAGAAGATGTGAACATACACGTAACCAAAGCAGTATTTCACTCCTAGCATTCCAAACAATAATTTGGCATGAGTATTTCAATACTGCCGGCATGCACATTTGATCTTGCCAGAAAAGGATGTGAGGTGGCATGGTAAAGTTAATGGTAAGATTCTCAAAAATACTGAAAAAGCTTCTTGAGAATGCTTAAAATTACTCTTAAATAATTCTTAAATCATTTAAGAAATTAAAGAATGCATTTCCCAAATGAACAAAGCTATCTGTGGCACTTTATCCTTACACTACCTTTCTGTATTAGAAAGGAAGCAACCTGTTCAGGAACCAGAATTTTGCTGTGGTTGTATTACAATCTATCACTTTGTCAACCAGCTACAAAAAAAAAAAACAAACTTCATATGGTGGCCATAAGGAGTTGTATTAAAAATTCATGTCACCCCAAAGCTTAAGGAACATAAAAGTCAGTTCAGGTCAGGCCAAAAATCCATCCCAGTACCCTGTCATTGAGTTAGATCTATTATGCATTGAATTCCTCTTGGAAACCTCCAGAAGAATGCAAGAATAGGGTTGATATACAAGATATTTTTCCAGAATGTATGCTTAATCTTTTCCCAATGAATTTTCCCCACATGGAACTGCTTCCCTTGTCCTATGTTGGCTGTTGAATAATTTCTTGTACAAAATTCCCACAGAAAATCGTAGGTAAGACTCACCTGATGTATATTACCTCATTAACACAGATACATGACTTGAAACCTGATTTTAGGAGTATAGCTTTCTTCCACAAAACAAACAAAGAAACATATAGTAGTCATTTTCACATTATTTATTTGCAATCACAATACTGTTGTCAGAAGCATAAACTTAGACAACTAGTTCTGAAGTAAGGTAAAAATATTTAGGTATGTTTTTGCTTTAATTTCATTTCAGCATTTTCTTTTATTAACCAGATTTACTATTGTAAAGGAAAGACCATACAGTCCATTTTACATTGCTGCATCTACCACTAAATGGAATAGAAAAGGAGGAGCAGGGGCAATAACGACAGACCATGATTTACAGAAGTACTCTTTTTGCACACTGTGATTTGTAGGATCTTAGTCGTTATTCAGATAAAAGGTAGGTACCTACAGAAATGTCAGTAAATCTCCAAAGGTTAATTTCTTTCATAAAGAAATGATATGTAGCCAACAGTTCCAACTGTTTTGTTTGTAAATCTTTAGTTAAAATCTTTTAGACAGGAATCTGGTGGCGCAAGTAATACTGTTTTACTTGCATCAATATTCTCTCCTTTTTCTATTTTCCTTCTTTGCCATTTAAAAAATTTCTCAGTGATTTTTTGAGTTTGGAGGCATGGGAGCAAAATACCAATTATCAGACTACTGGGATGTAAAACTAAACCTGAGAGAAGGAAACAGGATCCAGGAAAACATTCAACATCTGTGCATACAAAGGGCAAAATGTGCCCTGCTGAAAGAAAACTCCTTCCCAACAGAAGAAAACTCCAGTGATACTTGAAATACAAAGTTGATGAATCTTCCTGCTCTGGCATTCTGGTCACCTTGGAGAATATCAGCCATTGTTGGTTGATATACAAGGATCACCTGCGGCAAGCTCAGAAGTGTTGCATCCCAACTAGAAGGAAGTGCAGCAGGAGGGCCGAGAGACCTCCTTGGATGGATAAAGACCAGCTGAGGAAACTTTGAGGGAAAAAAGAGGCTTATAAAAGGTGGAAGCATGGACAGGCGGCCTGGGAAGAATACAGGGATGCTGTCTGGGAAGCTAGGGACGAGGTTAGGAAAGCTAGGGCCCACTTAGAATTAAATGTGGCTAGGGATGTTAAAGATAACAGGAAGGGATTCTGTAGGTTCAAAGCAAATAAAAGACAGATGAGGGACAATGCGGGCCCCCTCCAGAAGCTATCAGGAGAACTAGCTACCTTGGATTTGGAGAAGGCTGGGCTTCTTAATGACTACTTTGCCTCAGCCTTCACCAGCAAATGCTCTGACTACACCACCCAAGTCTGGGAAGGCAGACACAGGGACTGTGAGAATGAAGACACTAGGCCCACTGTAGGAGAGGATATGGTTCGAGGCCATCTTAAGAGCTTAAACGTACACAAGTCCACGGGACCTGATGAAATCCATCCGCGGGTCCTGAAGGAGCTGACAAATGAAGTTGCTAAGCCACTGTCCATCATATTTGAAAAATCATGACAGTCAGGTGAAGTTCCCCACAACTGGAAAAAGGGAAATATAACCCCCATTATTCATGAAGGGGAAAATGGATGAAGCAGGGAACTGCAGACCAGTCAACCTCACCACTGTGCCTGCCAAAATCTTGGAGCAGATTATTCAGGAAGGCATGCTGAGGCACATGAATAATAAGGTGGTTGGTAGCACAGCATGGCTTCACTGAGGGGGAATCCTGTATGATCAATGTGGTGGCCTTCTATGACGGGGCTATGAAACTAATGGACAGGGATAGAGCAGTTGATATCATCTCCCTGGACTTGTGCAAAGCGATTGGCACTGTCCTCCACAACATCCTTTTCTCTAAATGGAAGAAACATCAATTTGATAGGTAGTCCACTCAGTGGATAAAGAACTGGCTAGATGGTTGCATGCAAAGAATTGTGCTCAATGGCTCAATGTCCGACTGAAGACCAGGAATGAGGTGTGTCCCTCAGGGATCACTGATGGGGCAGGGTTTTTTTACCATCTTTCTCAGAGACATGGACAGTGGGATTGAGTGCCTTCAGCAGGTTTGCTTATGACACCAAGCTGTGTGGTTCAGATGATACACTGGAGGGAAGGGATGCCATCCAGAGGGACCTTGACATGCTTGTAAGGTGGGCTGATGCCAACCTGATGTTTAACCATCACAAGTCAAGGTCCTACATCTGGGTCCGAGCAACCTCAGACACAGCTACAGGTTAGGCAGAGAAGAGATTCAGAGCAGCCCTGCGAAGAAGGACTTGAGGGTGTTGGTCAATGACAAACTCAACATGAGCTGGCAGTGTGCGCTTGCAACCCAGAAAGTCAACTGCATCCTGAGCTGCATCAAAAGGAGGGTGACCAGCATGTCGGAGGAGGTGATCCTGCCCATCTACTCTGCTCTTGTGAGAACTCACTTGGAGTACTGTGTGCAGTTCTGGTGTCCTCAACATAAAAAGGACATGGAAATGTTGGAACAAGTCCAGAGTAGGGCCACCAGGAAGATCAGGCAACTGGAGTATCACCTGTATGAAGATAGGATGAGAAAGTTTGGTTTATTCAGCCTGGAGAAGAGAAGGCTGTGAGGAGACCTCATAGCAGCCTTCCAGTATCTGAAGGGGGCCTACAGGAATGCTGGGGAGGGACTCTTCATGAGGGACTGTAATGATAAGAGAAGGGGTAATGGGTTCAGACTTAAACAGGGGAAGTCTAGATTGAATATGAGGAAGAAATTCTTTGCTGTAAGGGTGATGAGGCACTGGAATGGGTTTCCCAGGGAACTTGTGAATGCTTCCTTCATCGCTGGTGATGTTCAAGGCTAGGTTGGACATAGCCTTGGGTGGCATGGTTTAGTGTGAGTTGTCCCTGCCCATGGCATGTGGGTTGGAACTAGATGATCTTAAGGTCCTTTCCAACCCTAACTATTCTATGATTCTATAATTCTAAAGGTACCTACCTCTAAACAGGTATGTCCACTTATTGATGAGGTGTTGATCAGTGAGAAACTGGACATGAGCTGTCAGTGCCAACGGTATTCTAGGCTGCATCAAAAGGGCCATCTGAAGGGGGCCTACATGAATGCTGGAGAGCAACTCTCAATCAGAGAATGTAATGATAGGACAAGCTGTAAAGGGTTTAAACTTAAACAGGGGAACTTTAGGCTAGATATGGGGAAGAAGTTCTTTGCTGTGAGGGTGATGAGGCAGTGGAATGGGTTGCTCAAGGAAGTTGTGAATGCTCCACCCTTGGCAGTGTTCAAGGCGGGGTTGTACAGTCTTGGGTGATATGATCTAGGGTGAGGTGTTCCTCCTCATGGCAGGTGGTTTGGAACTGGATGATCTTAAGGTTCTTTCCAACCCTAACTATTCTATGGTTCTATGATCTTATGAAATGTGGTAAAAATGTCCTCTCAATTCTTTCATAATTCAGTTCAGAAAGTTGAACCAAATTCAGAAGATGATGTTTTCAGTGAAAAATTATATTGTTTCTAATGACCATACTTGTGAGAAGTGCTTGGTGAATTATTTCATGTGAGATTTCCAAGAATGCGCTAAATTTTTAGTAATCATTTGGAAGCTAAAGAAAATAAGATATCCAGTACACTTGTGGCATAATCATAATGCTCACCCCTAGTATTTGACATACAGAAGATCATGATTGTGTTAGCAACATTAGCAAGAGGGGGAAAAAAAGTTTTTTTCCTAATATACATTTTACTGAGATCCACAGTATCTGGGATCAGAATTCTAATGTAATCTACCCAACTGAGAACCATTTATATAGTAATCATATCTCTGTTCTCTGTAACTAAAGGCAGCATTATGCTTCTTTACCCACAGGTCTGCAAATATGTTGAAGATCTACTAACTGACACCAGTCTTAGGTAAACAGCCCAGGTTTTAAAAGACAATGTAACTCTTACTCTGCCATGTTTTATTTTGACAAGGCATTATATTAGTCAGTGTCTATTGAATATCACAGAAAATCCACCCTCACTGCCCAGACAAATAGAAATGTCATGATAAAAATGGAGTTATTAAGGAAGAACCATTTACATTAATAGGCGAATTAATATAGCATACCAGGCTAAGTTTATCATGTTATTTCACTAATTCTCTGCTCTGATTTCATTTGGCAAAGGATATATATAATTTTTAATTTTGACATTTTTTTTCTGTCATCAGCTCTGCATGTGGCAAAAAAAAGAAAAGAGAAATCTTTGAATGTAGGTGACAGATCTACCAAAGAAACTTCCATTATAAAATGCCTTTTTCCAATTACCTGTAATAGAGGTCTTTCCCCCCCCCCCCCTTTT
>JASSUY010009499.1:0-38640 GCA_032466535.1 Forpus xanthops | reverse complement strand
TTCTCTGGGCACCCTGTGCCAGCGCTCAGCACCCTCACAGGGAACAGCTTCTGCCCAAGAGCTCATCTCAGTCTCCCAGGTTTAATCTCCGAGGTACCCTTTGTTCTTCTTATGCTGGGGGTGCCATAACTGTATGAATCCTACTGGAGGTGTCGTGAAGTCAGAAGAACACTATTTAAAATATTTATTTCAGGGAGAAAAAGCTGGGTCACGGAGAGGAATTTGAATGGTGAAGTGCCACCATTGCAGTGTTTGTATAGGGATGGATGCTGAAGTGATGGGGAGATCAGTATCCATCCCTCTGCCCAGCGTGCTTTGGGTAGTCACTGTGAAACCCAGGGATGCAGCAGCCAAGCGTGGCTCATTTAGTTGCAGGTACCAGTCACTTGGCTGCTTCATGTGAATTAGCACTGATGCTCTTGCTGGCACCTTCCTGTGGGGTCTGCTGCACTGCTGAAGTGTACATGTAAATCCCATTACCTCTAATTGAGTGGGGATCAATCACAAATTAAGAAGCAAGAGAGAGGTTTCCAGGTGAGATTTAAATGGGAGGCTTCTACTGATAATATTTTGCTTTTTCCATCAGAGTGTCCTAGAATGCTTTGCAAAGATTAATGAACTAGATCTCACAACATCCTGGCCTGCCAGGAAGATAGCAGTCCACCCATTATGGAGGAGGAATTGCAGTCTAGTGGAGGGGCAGTGCCTTTCTGAAGGTCATGGATATTCCTATTGGAACTCTTGTTAAATGATCCCAATTCTAGGGTTCCTGTCCCTATAAAATCCCCTGGAATTTCCTATTTTTTTGCTATAGGAAGTGCTGTATTTCCAACAGATTTTGCATGGGTGAATAAGGGGCATGCATGGCATAGGGCTTCAGAACACAGAATCCCTATGCCCAAGCAGCGGTGCAGCAGGTAGCCGTCAGCAGAGGCGTGATTGTGGTGTGTAACGTCCAGCAGAGTGGAGTTGTGCTGCCTTGGACACGCAGGTTGTGAAACCCACCCAGGTGCCATGCTCACATAAAGAGTTACCCTCGCTTCACGTTTGGGGCTCTGGAGGGGAAATAGTGCGGTTTTGCAAATCCAATTGCAGCCTCCTTGTCACATAGTGATCTCGCTGAACCAGACAATCCCCATGGTAATGAAGGTGTGCGATGGAGAAAGCCCCAGCTCGCTCTTCCTCTTCCAGTTAAAAATTCAGAGGACGAAAGAACCGCGCAATGTGGAGGTTGAAACTTGCTCAGGGCTATATTGAAATGTGGATTTCATAGTGAAAAGCCTATTGGCATGTCAAGTCCAAAGCAGACATTTGTTTTCTTTTTGAGTGAGGGCTGTTTTCCCTGAAACAACAGACAAAGGTTTTCCTGTAAGAGGTTAGATGTGTAAAATGCATGGGGCTTGTCTCTCCCTGCAATGACTGCAATCTGCTGTCAGGGTCTGTCAGGGTTCTCCTCTTCCCTCCTTGCTTGCGTTTTGGCTGCTGCCCTGGCAATTCAATTGAGAGTTTAACAAATGCGGCATTTCATTGCTTGAATTATTTCAGAGCAGTATCTGAAGCTTTAGGGGGGTTTATTTATTTATCCTGCTCAGGGGGCTGTGATTGAGATGCAGAGAAGCTCAAGGGAAGGAATCTGAGTGCTTCCAAAATATACCCAGGGCTTTTGTGTTGCTACTAGAGCTTGGGCAAGGCTTTGCTATGGCATGTGCAAGGACCCTGTGGGCTCAGGTCAATCCTGGGGGCCCTTCACCTCCTCTCCAGAGGTTTTCCATTGGAAACCATGGCGCTGATTGCCAGGCATTATCATAGGGCTTTTTTTCCTTGTTAAATCTAGAGCAATCCAAGCCCTGTGTTAACATTCGCAGTGAATATTTAGCTGTATTTTTGTACGTAAGCATTTTGGCTGGTGCCATGGCCCTTTAGCTTGCTATTCATGAATATTTTAGCAAATTGGTTTACTAACAGGAGTGCTGCCAGGAAGTGAATGTTCCTGAATCTTAGGAGCAAACTGGATTGAACTTTGTATTTGCAGTTGCTGTGGAAGCCCCATCTTAGCGCTCCTCTGGGAGGACCAGCAGAGCCAGTTAAAGCAAATCTTGTTGGGAAATGTGATTCCCAGAACTTGACCATGAATAAACTCATCCAAAGGCTGGTAGACAGCTGTGTGTGGCTAGCCCTTGGCACATCACCTGGGTACTTTGTAGGTAAACTGGTAGCAATGGCACAATCACTTGTAGGCTTGAAAGAATCTCTGATATTTAGCCCCTTTTTGGGGTCAGACCTGCACTTGAGGCTTTTCAGAGGGAAAGATGTGGAAATGAAGGTTTTTGTGTGAGGAGTCCCATGTAATGTGAAGGGTTTTGAAAGGTAACTGGAGTCTGGGCTCTGCTGCAGTACATGCTCTGGTCCTTCTGGGCAGGGGCTTCAGGGCTGCTCCTGCATGGGGGTGGAGGAGTTCACTCAGTGTGGAGGATCATCTCCCTCCCAGAGACTCCATGGTTTAAGGTATCCAGAGGCCTCAGTGGTGTGTGGAAAGGGAGCTCTTTCCCAGGAGCTCTGTACCATTGGTGAGCTGACAATGGGATGCCTGCCTTGCGGAGAGAAAGGATGTCAGAGTAAAGAATGTTTACTCTTTAGAGCATAAAATCCTTGCTCTAAACTAGAGCCAAGAGGTTCTCTTCAGGTTGTGTACTCTGATAAACATAGCCCTTGTTTGAGGGGTGGCAGGTTCACATCTGCCTCTGATCTGGCAGGTTGGCATCTGCCTCCTGCACTTTCTGTCCTGAGAACAGAGCAGTCTGTGTTACCAAAGCATCAGTCTGCTGAAGCCATCGATCATCTGCAGGTTTCTGATGCTGGATGGTTTTCATGTGATTTGCTCAGTTGGCTCAGTCCTGCAGCGCCGTGGATGAACCACACAGTGCTGCACCTCCCGTCCATAGCTTCCCATTGCTTTCCAATTTGTTCCATACAATGGTTATCATCAAACTGGATTCTTCACCCTGCTGGAGGCATAGGAGGTATGTGGCTGTTTCCCAGAAGCAGAAACTCAGGGGTCTGCCTATCTAAACACAGCAGGTACAACTTGGGTAGCGTTGTGGAAGAGCTCAGCATCTCCCATGGATGTGAGAAGCTCAGCACATCTGGAAAACATCTGTCTTGGACTCCTAATTTGGCACTGTCATTCTTGGAGGCACTGTAAAACAGGGCCCTGTGGAAAACGCTTAATATTCTTGGACACATTGTGTTTTGCTTTAGTGGTAAAACAGCTTGTTAGGTCCAAACAAACTGGCAGAGAATCCTGCTGAAGCCGTACAGTGCCGAGGAAGTAAAAGGCCATTAAGACAAAAACCTCATCCCCCCCCAAACCCAGGAGATTTTGGCTGCATTTTTAACTGGAACAGAACTGAAAGATAATGAAGGCATTTTGTGGCCCCACACTGGCTTTCAGCTGGGTTTTACTTTACATAATGGGTTGGTGGAAATCGCAGTGCAGTTACTTTGGGCTCACTTTAGAAACGTGAACAGGCAGCAGCTCTGGGATCATCAGTTACAGCTAATTCCATTGGCTCTTTGCAAGCTGAAAGGCCTCATTTTCCTTTCCAAGAGGTGGTTTGGGCACGGCAGCGTTTCTGCCCTGGTAGCATTTTTGACAGATACTCTTTCTGAAGTCAGATTTTGCCACTTGCTCAAATTGATGGCTATTTCTAATGGATAGAAATGATTCAGAGGGGTTTTCTGTGTGGTTTCGGTAACACTGTTGCCTCTTTTTTCCCCCCTCCTTTGAATTTTTTGCATTGGGCTGAATTATAGAATCATAGAATAGTTGGGGTTGGAAAGGACCTGAAGATCATCCAATACCAAGAGATCAAGGATAGGAGAAGTGCTTCAGAAATGCTTCATTATCCTGTTCAATATTGTTCTGGCCATGAGAGTGAATCTAGTTTGTAAAGGCATCTGATCTGTACTATCTCATCTACTTGAGTGAATGTCTTTGGTAACCTAAGCTCTGAGAGTGTAGTAATATAACTTAATTTTCCTGACATTAACATACCTAAAATGCAAACAGTTATCCCAAAAGAGCGCTTGATGGTGGGAACCTGAGTTGAGAATGGAGCAGCCTTGAATCCCCAAATCTTGTCTCCCTACTCCTCAGAAGGGCTCCAGAAGCCATCATCCCCCACCAGGAGCTGGAGAGCTCTGACATTTCCAATAATCAGGTAGAATTACTGCACATCCAGATATCTTTAACCTATTTAGTGACATTTTGCTCACATCATCTCATAATGTTCATTGGATCAGAGAACAGCCTGGAGCCACATCTGCAAAATGCTTCATGAAGCGTATTGATCTGGGAATACAAAACCTTTGTATGTATTTCCTATGGAATATTGTATTTCTTGTATAACTTTTTACTGCTATGGATTTTCCTGTTTCTTTTTCCTTTTTTTCCCCCCACAAATATGAGTCAGGAGAAAAGAATGAGAGCAGCACAGAGAAGAGCATCATTAATGCCAATGTCGGGTCACTCGGGCTGTAACCTCAGCTGTATCCCACAGTATGAAAACTCAGAGTGGCTTTACCCAAATTCAGAAGCATGCCTGATGGCAAAACCTATCTGGGATCAATAAGCTAAAAGGAAATGAGAATAGGATTGTAAATGTGTTGTTTTAAAAAGCAGTATCAATATTTAGTTGAAATACAAGAAGAGATTTTGGAGGAGCATCAAAAGTTGCGTTCAAGCTCGATAGATGGTTGTACCTTGGCAACAGAGGGAATAATGTTTGTATTGTGATTTTGAATGATGGAGTTGGAAAACCTTCTAAAACCTCTTGTTCTGAGGAAGGTAAAAAACTAGTGCGTTGAACAAAACACTTTAAACTCTTGTAGAAATAATGTTCTGACTTCGTGTTGGTCTGAATGGGCTTTTAAGTGTCTGAAGCCGTGCTGAGTGAGGTTTATCCCTATTGAGACAGTTCAAATACTGAGTAAACTGGAGATCTATCTACAATTTAGTTTCTGTAAGTCCTTCCTTTATATCCCGCGTGAAGTTATGTCTAAGATACACATTAGCACCTGAATTAATCTGTTTTTAAAGGTCTAAGAAAACCCCAAACCACTTAACATGGGCGTACATCATCTGCTCTGAGATCAATGATAGGTAATGGGGCATGAGGAAACTGCTGAGCACTCTGAAAGATGCTGGTCCGATTTGTTCCTTCTGTTACTGTATTTGGCTTGGTACTTGTTACCAAGGGGGGGAAAAAGAAACCTTGGGTGTTTCATAACAAAAAGCTCAGAATAAATAAACCATGAGCTATTGGGTTAGTGCCCTTCTATTTCCACTGGCAGTTTAGTTATCTCTGAGGAAAGCAGGAACTCAGTGATGGTAATCCCTTGTTGTCAGTAAAGACTGTTCATGGGAATCCAGCACCTGTAGCAGGTACCAACTGAAACCTTTTTACTCCTCTGTACCTTAGCACTGTGAATTCTCCCCAGGTTTAGAGAGCAGGTGACAGATTACCTGAGCAGGTATTTGTCAAGGCAGTACCACGTATCACAGCTCCCTTGCTCCCACTGACTGTGTTTGCCACAGTCTTTGCTCTGTGCTGCTGATTGATACAGCAGAAGGTGCAGATAAAGGGTAAAATAGATTTTGTGAGCATAAAAGAGAATTGACATGCCCTTATTTTAGGCTGATTTTCACTTCTCTTTATACTGTTTGAGTGATAAGGGGTCCAGTCCAGGGATCAAGGTGGACAGCCTGGCAGGCAGGTGGTATTTGGTGGAAAGCCTGAAATAAACCCAAACTAGGCTATTTTCCGCTTGGGTTTTATTGCCCTTATTTTAAGCAGCCTGTTTTGAAGAAGTTCTGATTGATTGGATATTCTAATTAGTGCCTAAATAATTCCTACTTGATTAATTACTTTTGCT
This sequence comes from Forpus xanthops, assembly GCA_032466535.1. Taxonomy (NCBI): domain Eukaryota; kingdom Metazoa; phylum Chordata; class Aves; order Psittaciformes; family Psittacidae; genus Forpus; species Forpus xanthops. The sequence continues at coordinate 32,706 of JASSUY010009499.1, read as the reverse complement.
TGCTTCATCCAAGGGAGAACCTTTGTCAGTGCTGATTGCAGCCCCCCTCAGGTTTGCCTCTGCCACTGGAGAAAACCCACAGGAATGGGCTCTCCCTTCTGCTCCCTTATTTCTATCTTCAGTTCTTGGTGAGGGGATGCGCTAAAATGTGTTTTCTTTGTAAATCTACTTGAATGCATCGATTGAATAAAAGAGTTTTCCAGCACTGAATGATGTGAACCTTCACACAGAGGTTTCAGCCTCCCAGCAAGCTGAAAAAGTCTCTTTGGAGCGTTTTTGTCCACATGGGGTACCTAAGGACTCTTGTACTGGTTTCCTGTGGATGCTGTACCCAGGTGTGTTAGTGAAATGCTCTAGAGAGTCACCAGCATCCGGAGACAGGAGAGTCTCCTTGCTTCTGCTGTACCAAGGAAACACTGAGAAGATGCTGTGCTTGGGTGGAAAAGAAGTTAGAGGCTGGGGCAGGAGAAGGAGCTTGAGTAGCATTTGGGTATCATAGAATGGTTTGGGTTGGAAGGGATGTTAAGCTGTGCGGTGCCAGCAGCATCATGTCACACTGCCCTTTCCTGCAGCCCACTGGAAGCAGGCTGTGTCCTGTATCCCAGCAGGTGATGCTGGGCAGAGGCATCCAGCCTAGTGCAATCCTGGAGATAAGGTAGCAGAAGGTGGCATCCTGACCGGCTGCAATCTCCGAGCAGCTGTGGCTCCCTTACTGTAAAGCACTTCAGCTCCTCACTTCTAGCTCTTAATATTACCATGCGAGTGAGGAAGAAGTCTACAGAGAGTTCTCCGATGGGGAAGGCTGGGATTATAAAGCTTGCCTGGATATCCTCTGAGTATGAAAAATTAATTTAGATGCAGTCCTTCAGCTGAACTCTCTTCGGTACATTTTGAGGTTTCATACATTGCAAAGTTCAGTAGCGTGTGATTAAATTTACAGTAATAACACAAAGCTTCAGCTTCCCTCTAAAACTTAACTTTTTTGCATTGCTGTTGTCCTGCAGGGCACAAGGATAAGCTGGGCTAGTTCCCAGACCGTGGGGTGCCCTATGGACAATGTTCCTGTCTTACACTGCAGGTTCATCTTCATCCCTGTTCTGGCAGTGGTTGTCATGGGGAATTCTGTCCCTTGCTGGAGCTCTCTGCCAGCCCTCCTCATCCTCGTGTTTTGCGGTCTCTTCCACAATTGTGTGACCAAATCCACTCTGAGAAGCTTGTCTTTTCTCCATGAAAGTATCCAAGAGCATCATCTCTTACTTCTTCCTTTGTCTCCTTGCGGTGTATCCTGGAGCAATCTAGAAGATGTTGTCACCTCCATACCTCTCTGTTCCTGTGCACTACTGGACATAGCATTCCCAGTTTTCCTGGGAGCTGTTCAGTCCATCTTTCCAGGTGATCTTCCACTGTTTGAATACTTTCTTAAGCACAAATGCCAAGCTGTCTTATGTTCTGTGTGTTAGCATAGCAATTATTAAAGTAGCCCAGCATTGATCAATAATAACTGATATGGGGTGGTCTTAGGCAATGTGGCTATTACTGTTAGACAAGGGTTTTCATCCTTAACTAAACAGGGAACAGTTAGGAGAATTTACTGCTGGGACTGTATTCAGGTGAGGTACTGATGTTCAGAATTTCAATGAAGTATTAAATCCCTTCTTAAGCCATAAAAAAATGAAAAGTTTATGAAGGAGAGTAACTTGTACCTTTGAATTTTAGTTCTGTGAAGTTATTGCCCCTCAGAACAGCACTGCAGGTGAATGCCTCAGTAATCGGATCTGTCATTTTAAAACAAAGTGAAATTAAAATAGGCAAAGAGTGTAAAATAAGCTGGGAAATTTGTGGGGAAATAGAGTTTATAGAGAAATGACTTGGAAGAGTTGAGTCTGGGTTCTCTGCATGAATAAACTGTAATAATTTCTGAGTAATCGCTGTTACCACTTTTGGTGACTACTGAAGTACATGATGGCATATGGCATGTCAGCGGGAAGCGCTGATTTAGAGTTTGATATTACCCACCAGTTTTCAAGCTGTTAGTTCCAAACCAGCAGCAGACAGGTGGTGAGTATTCAGCAGCTTGGCGGGCAGGTGGGATGCTCTGGATGGAAACCTCATCCTTTTCCTGCTACCTCATGGGCCTCTTTTCCCCCCTCTCCATAGTTTTTCATCGCTCTTGTCACTGGTTATTCCTCAGCATCCTGTGCTTTGTGGGAGGAGCACAGTGTCCACAACCCAGTGGCAATTTTGAGGCATCCTTGGCATTATTGCTCTTTTGGGGCCGAAATTGAGATTTCCTTGTTTATTGGGAGAGGAGGAAGGAGGAGGAGGCAGAGTCTCCTTTCATGCTAATGGGAAAACCTCTAAAAGCTGCAGGTGAGCATTGTAAACCAACCCTGTACATTTTGCTGTTCAAAATGTGTCCTAATTGTTCTGGTAAAAAGCAAGCACTTATCCACTGTGAGTTAGAAAGCTTGCACGCTTGAGTAGCCACCTCTGTGTACCTTTTGTGTCCGTCCTTTATGCGACAGTTGCAAACGAAGATGCTAATGGCTGTCTCCTGAAGCTTTAGTAGCCAGCTTTTGAACAGGGAGCACTGCCGTCTGTTGTGGACAGCCTTAAACAACCAACCTCGTACCTCCTCTGAAATACACCCAGCTAGGGAATCGTGGTATTAGAGAGGATGTGGGTGAAGTGTTGCCATAGGATGCAAGGTGTTGTATGGCACAACTTCCAATTGGTTGTAACCACATGTAGTTTGGGCAGAGCTGCCGTGGACCGTGTACAAGTGTCTCTTCTCACTTTGGGTCATTCAGGGGTTACTGGTACATCCTGATGATTTTACGAAACAAAGTCACTTTCTGTACCAGATTAGGCATCTAAGATACTTGGAATAGAGAAGGGAGAGGAGCAAATAAGGAGCATCAATTTCCACTTTGTCCTGGGATTTTGCGTGTGGAGCTGCCATCCAACAAGGAATACTCACACCCTGGTGCAAGCAATATGGCCTTGAGTTCTTTCTCATTAGTGTAAGAGGAAACTAATTCTTGTGGTTAGGGCATGCAGAGAGGGACAAGAGCAATGCAAGAACCTTTCTATGTCTGTATATAGGTCTGTGAACAGGAAGGTGCTTGTGTAGTTGCAGTGAATCAGGCGAGTTTGTATCACAAAGCCATCACAAACTGCACTGAGAATAAAGTGGGGAAGTTGCATTATTCCTGGGTAAGCTGAGCAGTAGAGCTGTGCCGACTCCTGAGCAGCAGCACATCCAATCTGTGATGTGAGGAAGAGCTGAAGACTTCCCAGCTGGAAGCAGAGCTCCTTGCCAGGCTCACCACAGCAGCATTTGTTGGTGCTCAGCAGGCAACAGAAGAGGTTTGCTGTTGAGAGCAGCCAAGCAGGGCTGTGCAGAGCCTCGGAGCAGCAGCGGAGCAGTGAGTGGAAGAAAGCCCACAGCTCATCTGCAGGGTGCTGGGGAACACGTGTGCTGGCTGTCAAGCACAGACATCAAAGCCTCCCTGTGTATTGCACAAGACACATGCTTGGGGAGGAAGGAAGCTGGTGTGTGCCCTGGCTCTGTTACAGGAGCTGCGGGAAGGGTGAAATCTGGTGTGCGGTGGTTTTGCTTAGGCTTGGGACATCAGAATATCAAGGGGAGGCTGCTGCTGCTTCACTGCTTGTCACCATGCTTGTCTTTTTAATCTCCGTGCTAAGGGAGATCCTGTCTGCTGGAGGGAAGCGTCTTGGCTGAATAAGCCTGAGGATGCTTGCCAGATCTGCACCACAGGGGCAGAAGATGAGGATTTTCCCATAATCAGCTGCCCTTTGGTGAGGAGGCATGCCCAGCAGGAGTAGGGTGTTGCAGAAGATGATGCTTTAATACTTTCTCAGAAGGGGGATTTATCTATCCCCCATTGCACGCACAAACTGATTGCACCCAAAATCTTGTGTCATAGAATCACAGAACAATTTGGGTTGGAAGGAACCTTCTTCCTAAGATCTCATCTCAGTCTCCCCTCTATCAGTTTAAAGCTGTTCCCCCTTGACCTCTCACTACATGCTCTCATCAAAAATCCCTATCTAGATTTCTTGTTGGCCCCTTAAGGAATCTCAAGTGCTGGCTTTAAGCATGTGTGTTAAAGGCACCATAGAATAAGATGGGTGTGAGGCAATGTGAGTAAATACATTTTTACATACCATAATGATGTAGGTTTTTCATTGGGTTTGGGCTTTGGGGCCTCGTACAACTTTTGCTGAAGTTGGGGTTTAATTTCTTGCTTTTGGATTGTATTATGTCTGGATTAAGCCCTAATTGTTGAGGCTTCTAACAACTGTGTTGCAATAAATACACGTAAAAGTGAATGTAAATGTAAATTGGAGAAGGAAACGCAAATATGTGTATTTGCGTAAAGCGTGTGCTTGTATCTTGTAGTCAGATCTACCTGGTTAAGTAGCTGCTCATAAGCATTGTCTGCAGAAATCCATGAAGATTAAGTAAATAAATCTTTATCTTCAGACCTGGTTCACATCTAGAAATAGCTGAATATATTCTTAATACGAACTTTACAGGGTTGTGCACTCTATCTAATGCCTTGTCATTTTAATGGGTTCTGATTTAATTGCTTATATCCTACAGCTGAAAGCAGTTTTTTCTCATTCTTCTGAGGACTTGTGACTGTATAAACATTAGCCAGGGGTCACAGCCTATGTTAAAGCACATTTGCTGAGCAATTTGCCCTATGTTTGGAGTAGGACTGTAGGCACTGAGGTTTGTGGCAGAGCCAGGGCTGATGCTGCACATGGGGCAGGTTGGGTGCTTGCAAAGGAGCCCACGTTTTGAACCCAGAACAGCCTGAAAAGAAGCAGCTGATGCATCATTTTTTCCCTCTGCAGATCAATGACATATGCACAGTGAGCTCAGACAAAGTTGTAATAATTCCTAATATCTCTGTAAGCCTCAATATAACAACGAAGCTTTGCCAATTGATTATGGAGGCTTATCTCAAATCAGACTCTGTTAAAATGGAATTATTTGGCAGGAGTAAGTTGTCCCTGAGGAAGCTCAGTGGGAAGGAGATGAGCGGTCTGGGGAGCTGTTGGCTTTCAAATACTTCAGTGGGTCCTGGTAGCTGTTCCCAAAGTCTTGTGGACACTGATGCATTCTCAGCTCAAGCCAATGTATCTCTTACCTACGCTTGGCCATGGGAAAGGAAAGCTGAGGCAGGCTGCCATATGGAGGAAGGACAGGGTTTGGGTCTGGATGGTCCCCTTGCAGACCTGTGGTATAGCATGAGCTAAGGCTCCTCCTGGCTTTGCCCATTGAATGTCATGAGTTGAACATTTCTCCTGATGAGTTTGGGTTTCTTTCAGTGTCCAAATAACAACTCTAAAGACAGTTGAGGTGATTTTGAAGCTGTGGTTGTGCTCACTGTAGCCCTGAGAGTGCGAGTCAGTGGATGTGAGGATGAAAGTGAATAGTTACAGATGGTGTCTGCTTAAGACTTTGATAGCTCATAGTAAAATCTTACCAGCAACTCGGTTCATGTCATGTCTTAAACTGCTTGTGAAATAAATACAACTGTCAGACCTGTGACTAGCAATGCACAGTTTGTGCACAGAATGCTTTTCATTTGAAGCAACCCAGAGGTAAAAACGGATGAAATGCTCAGAGTGCCAGACTGCATGCTCACGGTGTCACTGCACGAGGGGTGAGTGACATATGTCTTAATACGTGTTGGATGGCAATCACTCAGACACTTCTCTGTGCTGCTGATGAAAACAAAGGGGCCAAATTTGATTTGAGATCTGAAAATGGGGACAGCAATACAGCACCTCAAGCATTTAGCTCAGGAAGCCTCCTCACTTGGATTTCCAAGGGGAAGTTGGCAATGGGAAACAGCTCCTAGTCTTCAGACTAACCCCCTAGTATAAGAAACAAGAGTCTGCAGGTGAGTTACCCTTTAATTTGCACTGCTGCGATATACCTTTGTCTCAGGGAATTCCTTTGGTAAAACACACAGCTTTGTGTGACAAACTTGTTTTCAGTCATTTGTTTTTAACCCTACTCTTGTTCTTTAAAACAAGGTAAAGGTGTGTGGCCCAGTCCCTGTTCTGATTTGCTGAGTTGCAATGTCATGTTATTCCCATGGATGGGGGTAATTCTAGGCTGCTGGGGGCTTGAACTGAAACCTATCTGTATTTTCTGCTGTAGGTCTGTTGATCATCTTCTTGGAGGCTGGGGCGAAGTGTGGTATCTGTTAATGAGAGCTTGTCATTAGAGCTGATGTTATTAGAATGCCTCATTCCTATTTCAGTAGGTGTTGGCTTAGATACATACTAGAACAAGGGAAGCACAATGTGGCTAAAAGTACTCCAGAATGGTGTTATTTATGGCTCTTGTTACACTTTTATGGCTGTGGATTGGTTTGGTTTTTTTTTTTGCTGGGAAAAACGTTCTTTCTGTTGTGTTTTATGAAGAATCAGTGACATCTGGTGATCACTCATAATGAGCCCTCTCAAGACTGCCGACAAAAATAAACCTTTTAGTAACAAAGATCTGCCTTGTGGCACATCTCAAAGAGTGACTGCAATTAGCACATAATCCCATGCTCTGCTTGGGGAATAGTCTAAAACCCGTGTCAGAGCAAATACTCTGTTTTCAGCATATTACAGAATGAAAAAGGTTGTTCCCTGGCTCTTAGGTCTAATTGAATCAAGGCGTATCCAAATGAAAAGGGCAGCGGTGATGCTCTGGTCCCTGTGAGACGGGCGCATGGAGCTCCCGTTAATGTCAGAGGGGGAGTTGTTTGCAGAATCAATATGGAACCTGTCTGCAGTTAAATGCATTATATTTGTGGGCAGTGTGTGCAGGCTGCTTTACTTGAGTTTTGTCATTTGTCTTTGAAGTATAATAACCAAAGTGAAGGAAGTAGAAAGGTGTATGGTGTGCTGCACAAGAATCGTACAGTTTGTGTCAGAAAGGACCTTAAACCTCATCCAGTTCCAATGTGGCAGGGACACCTTCCACTAGAGCAGCTTGCTCTAAGTCCCATCCGACCTGGCCTTGAACACTGCAGGGATGGGGCAGCCACAGCTTCTCTGGGCACCCTGTGCCTCAGCACCCTCATAGGGAAGAACTCCCTAACACATAATTGAATTCACATGTATGTCAGGAATCTGATACCGTTTTTATTCTTTATATAGTAAACTTGCTTATAAAAAGCTATCTTTTGATTTAAACAAACTTTGAAGAGAATTACTGTTCATGGGTTAATTAAACTACTTCATTGAAGATTCAGACTCTGCTCTGAATGACTCCGTGGCTCTAGCTGTGCTCTGCCTTAGAGCTGTCCTACACTTTAAACAAACAGGAATTAGCATTCACAAGACTTGAGGGAAAATAAGCCTCAAGTCAGTACCAGGTGTTTTGTGCAAAGCTGGTTTTATTGAAGAGATTTGGGCACTTCTACTCATTGAATGCGATAGGGGCATATGGTAGATCTTTCAAGAGATGCGGCTTTAACTCAACTTTGCCCGTGGCGTGTTTCTGGTTGTGGGGAATGGCAGCTTTATAGGTGCTTTGTTTGGTGCCAACCTGAGGCTTCCTTCTCTGGAGGTGAAGCTCTGGAGAAAGCCTTTGTTCGGATTTCTCCAGATTATCTGAAATTGTGCAAGCCTAAAGCCTGCCTAAATTATCCCTGGAGAAGCCGTGGGCTCTTGAGGGTAAAATGGATTGGAAACAGGAGAACTAATGGCCACAATTTCTTTCATCAGGTAAGTTCTGCTCTTGCTGTTTGGTTTTGTCTTGCATTTTGGAAATAGCGTCTTTCTAATCTAACTAAGAGCAGTGATTTTTCATCTCCCTCTGTGCGACTTCTTCTTTCCAATCCTATGAATAGCTAATCCATAGAAGAGGCTTGGTATCAGCCCTGGCTGACCTTCTGTTGTTTTCTGGTGCCACAGATAGATGAAGCTATTGATGATATCTCTGAATTAAGTGAAAACCAAAGCAATAGCTGCTCCTTGCAGACACAGGGTAATGACATGCTGATACAGAAACCAATCAGCATATCCTTGTGGGCTTTTATCTCCCTGATTTGCCAGGGGAGATACCAGTGCAAGCAACGGTTTGGAAGCAATAATTCCTGCTCTGTGCACTTAGGTGGGACTCGGTGGTGTGAACTTGAAGGGGCGTTTCTTGATGGCCATAGTGTAGTCCTCAATGTCTTGCTGATACTGTGGACTCTTTAAAGCTGGTTTGCAATGACTGGACGCCAGCGTGTTGTGCTCTCTACTAGTTACCTCTATAATGTGTTTTGAGCTTTCTGGCTGATTACAATAACGAAGGCACAGACCTATACCACAGGCTTGATGACCTATTGTGGTTGCTCATGGGAAGTCAAGGCTAAAGCAGAACTTGGCAAAAGATACCGGAGAACTTAATGAGAAGGAGCATTATGAGTGAAAATAATTGGGAATTAGTTCAGTAAGTCCCAATTCTCTCAGAACAACATCTTACCTATGCAATTGCATAGGAGGGGCCACCCCACGTGGGTGCCAGGGCTTGGAAGGAGAGGGACAGAGGGGCTCTGCTCCTTTTGGAAGTCCATAGGGAAGGAAGGCATTTGGGACATGCTGTCCGCAGATCCAGTTGCTGCTGTAGCTGCTTGGCTGGGTTATGTTTGGTTTTCCAGCCCTGCAGACAGCAAGGAGTGATGAATGTTGGGGCAGGAGAGGTTTGAAGGATGGATGGAGGCCAAGTCCAGGCTGTTCTGCTCCTGACTTGTGGCGGTCTTTCTGCTTATTCCCTCTCAGCTCTGTGTAATTTTAGTTTTGGATGCGATGGGCCCATCTTGTAGAGGAGATTTGGCACGTCAGCAGCAGCAGCTGAAGAAATATGGATTTCTTTTTCCTTTTTTAAGACATAGAAGGACTGTATCCTTTTTCGTTATTTTATTTCATCTCTTTTCCCAGAGATCTGTGCCTGAACCAGGCACCTCTGTCCCCTGCAGCACCTCCAGCGTGGGTCCCTGCCTCCCATTTGATGGTTAAATTGAATTATTTCCTGCTTTATCATTGAAAGCACAACCACATTATCATCTTGGGAGTGTGTTTGCAAACTATAACCGTTTCCATTCTTCTGCAGAATATGATGCAGCAAACCTTAATCAGAGATCTGTGCAGCTTGGATTTCTGGTATCTCTCAGTCCTTAAGATCTTCCTATTAATTAAAGTTTTTAGGGAATATCTTTCAGCATCACACCTTTCTCCTGAGCCACCAGGGTGTTTTTTCCATCCCAAAAAATCACATCTAAATCACCTCAAACCAAAGACCGCTCTGGGAAGATCATGGTGATTTGAAGGCTGAAGCTGGAGGAAGCAGTGGCTGTGTATACAGGCATGACTGTGGTGATGGGTCCTAGTGCCATGGCATGGCATGCATCGCATCCTCAGCACATGAGCCTGTTAAGAAGGTGGTGGAGGAGAGCCGAGTGTATGGAGCAATGTACATACTTTCCTGTTTCCTTGAGCATCAGAGATGGGAATGGCAATGCTGCCAGGCATTGTGCACTGAGCCATTGCCTTTGTGCTGCCCTCAGTATCAAAGCAGCAGCTATTTTACATGTGAAACTTGAGGACTGTGCAAACAGAGCAGAGCCTGTGAAAACAAGCACAGCTCACGAACTGCATGCACTGGGTGGATTCTGTCAACTAGTATATTTGCTGTGTCTGAATAACCGCACTGAAGAGCCATTGACAGCCTGTAGATTTTACAGAGATATAGTATGTTTCCTGTCTGGTCCAAGTAGCCATGACCTGGGTGGATGTTCAAGTATTGTACCTCTTACAGGCATTGCTGTCTGTCAGGCTGGGTAGCTGTTCAATGATGCATTTGCCTTTAGTTTTAATTTAGTCCTGATTTTGTGACCTGTTAGCTCCATTAAGTTATTTAGGAGTTATGATCCCAGGTAAGAATATATAGACAATAAGCATGGTATTAAATAGGGCCATTTCTCATTATTTCTGATTTAATGTGCTTGTGTCATACTTTCAAGATACTGATTTGAATTTAATACTGCTTAGAAAACAAAAACATGTCCAAATTGGCTCCAGATGTGATTCATTTCATTTTGTGCCTTTCAAGATGTTTTTAACAGCTGATGTATGAGTGTGGTGGGAGACTGCCAGAAGAGATGCTTTTTGATTCGAGTCAAGGAAGCAAAAACTCTTCATCTAAGACAAGATAGGATTTTTCCTGTATGTTTATAAAGAACCCCTAATTACATAGTTTAATGAAAGAAATTCTGCATTAAAATAATGAGTGTCATATGTAAACAGTTCTTCTGCCAAGATACAGTCATTGCCAGGTATTGCGAGCGCTTGGGTTATGAGGACTTTAAGGCTGGAAATGGGACGATGTGACCAACTTTCTGTAGCATCAGTACAGCTGCATGCTTGGATGAGATGAAAAGGGACGGATCCCTGATGAAACCACTACATATAGATTATATAGGAAGGATATAATATATAAAGGAAAAGAAAATAATTAAGCAAAGAAGTCCAAAACAGGTGCTGGCAGTGTTTTGAGAGCTGTTGGCTCTGACTCCTTAGATGCCTTTTCTGCTGTAGAAAATGCCACTATTGCCTTTGTGGCCTGACATACTGCATTAAGGGGAGAGAAATTCATAAGCTCACAATATAGTTCTGTCCCCAGGGTTTTTATTTTTTAATTTAGAAGGTATTTTTCTGAGAGCTTCAACTTTCACATGCAGGGGCTGTTCACTGCCCAAGCAGATGTATGGCCAAAGCTTTACACCTATTTAGAGACCCAGCAGCCAGCTAATATGGTTTAGGGCACAATTTATGGCAATAAGGCAAGCAGCTCCTCTGTGTCCTGCTGTCTTAGACCCACTGGGAGTCTGGCCTGCACAATTGCTGCACCGTATCCTTGTGTGTATAACCGTGGGCATGGATGTATATAAAGGTATTATCAATACGCATACCCTGCTGAGCTGGCTGAATGTGGGCAGTGTGCTACCACCAGGTTCAGGAGAGTTTATATTAAAGAATTCCTGAGATTGTAGGTTAAGATATTCCCCAAACCCACTTCTAGCCCTGGCAGGCAGGAGGAATTTAGTAGTTTAATGTCTTCATAGTTGGAATCACAATGTGTGTTTGAGTACCTTTTAATAAGGCTCCATATTTATACTTGTAAGGAATAAAAATTATCCTACCCATAGAGACCAGCATATTTTCCAGGTTCCATCCAACAGATGCCGTAAATCAGTTCATTCTCGTAAGTTTAGTAGTCACCAAAACCTTCAACCACAGTCTCATAAAGACACTTCTCTTGGTGTTTTCCAATCCGTGTAGTTAGAGGTGAGTTGGGAGGATTGTGCATGCAGAGGAGGATGGGCTGGTAATGTCTGCTCTTGGGGGAAGAGCAGCTTTGTTTTCCTACAGGCATGGGCAGAGAGGCTTGTGAGTAGTGGTACTTGTGGACATAATTGTGAAACTAGTGGGATGTTTTTAGCAGCGCCTTGTGGAAAGTGCTATTGGAAGACGCAATCTCTATAAGGTTTGCCACTGTCTTACAGGAGCACTGTCATGGTGGAATGATGGAGGAGGATGCTGGTGGCATCCTTCCTTAGAAATGGTTGTGATCAGTCAACCTTCTTATCTCTACAGCTTCTAAAGTTGTAATTTGTCAGCATTTCAGTGCTCAAAGGAAATGTTGTAGATGTAGTCTTCCCTTTTATGACTTGGAGATACCTTCAACTGCTGCCAGGTGTTGTTTTAAATGTGCCATTGTCACAGTCATGAACTATCTGTGTTACATCTCAGGTTCTTTTCCGGTCTTCATTGCATCCTTCCCTCACAGCCTAACAGCTAACTGAGCATGTGGGAGGTGAAGCACCGGCGAATATGGCATTAGCTAAATGTGTATTAACACTTTTCTTTGTTCACTTCCCTCACATCACAGATATGTACCTCTGCAAAGCTGCTTTTGGAGCGTTCCCCTTTCTCACATGAAGCTTTTCTAAATGTCTTATGAGGAGTTAATAAATTTGAACTGGAAAGAGAAGTTGATTTTGGTGCCTCTCTGGCTCTTAATAATGGTTTTATTTGTAAGTTCAAGCTTAGCTTTCTTAAAATTCCTTTGAACCTGAAAGACTGTGAAGATCTACCTGACATGAGAATTTAATTCTTTGGGTAAGACTGAATGAATAGAAGCAAAAGAACTGCTTTGGCATTGAACATCTCTAAGGAAGCAGTTACGCCGTAATACACTGATAAATGATGCTGATGAAGTATTGCAGAGAAAGGCTGTCCAGTAGCAGGTGAGGCTATGCCAGAGTGAGTCTGTGGTCTGGAAACCTCTAGGGTTGGTTTCATGTGCTCAAGGTTTCACTCATGTTTTCCTATGATGGCTTCTCCCAGCCTGGATGGATGGAGGAACAGGAAAGGAGTCTGTCAGAAGGGAATGAATGACCTGGAAGGCCAAAGGCATTAAAACACTTGGACAAAAGCTGACCTAAGGAAATTGAACAGACAGAAGAAGTGTTGGTTCTTAATGTGTTGTAGGAAACAGTGATCAGAATTTAAGGAGCATCATGAAGACATTGTTCTGCTGAAGTTTACTGGTTTGCTGAGGACCTTGGCATGTGTTGTGTTTTCCGTGCGGATACAGGAGGCAGAAAATGATGAGCACAGTGGTTTACAAAGAGGCACCTATGTGACATTGCATTTCCAGAGTCTCTCTGTATGTCTGTGCAATATAGACATCTCAGGTGGCACAGGCTGATTCATGCTGACCTTCTGCAACCTTAACAGCTCCACATGTGCAGTCTTTATAGATTACTTTAAAACGTGCACAGGTTTACATTGCTGATACAACTCTACTTGTGAATACCACCATCATGCTCTGTGTGTGGGTCACTCGCAGTATCACTGAAAGAGGAATTAGGCCAGTGAGCTGTTGGCTGGCATCTTTGGGACGAGAGGATGATACCTTATGTTAGATAGCAATGTAATTTTTTCACAGCTCAAAAGTAAATGTATCTGACAGCCATAGGGATACTTTCTGCTTGACTGACTGTGACTCAAAACTGTTTGTGGTGTTACAAATCCTAGCATGTGAAGCATAACATTTTAGACTATTAGTTTTAAAGGTTTTCGGATACTTGGCTACTAAAAAAGCTCCAACCAAGCGCACACCAAAAAACCCAAAACTGAACTGAAGAGGTTATTTCATTTGCTTGGATAAGCTTGAGCTGGGAGCTTAGTTGCATTAATGTGACTGGCCACTGCTTATCAGAATCCATCAGCCAACAGAGGGAATGGTTAATTTATTCCCATTCTGTTGATGTGGATGCAGCCAAAGCTATCAAATGATGGTCTGAATCTTCTGCTGTTTTTCTTAGAGAGGTCATTCCAGCCTAGGCAGAAGAAATAACCCAACTTTTATCTTCCATGGGAGGGAAATTGAACACAGAAAATGCACTGATTTATTTATATGACTGTAGGGAAAAGATGCTGAAATAAATAAGCACAGATCTTGATTCCAGTCTGCTTTTCTGTGCTGCACATGAATTTTGTGTCGTGCAAACTCACTGATACTCCACCATCATAAAAGTAGGGTGAGCAGAGTGGAAGCAATCCTATGCAGAAAGGGCTGTTCATGGGAGAAAAATGCGATCATCCTCTGCAGCATTAGTATGTTACCATTGATATGCTTTAAAAGCAAAGTGATAAAGACATGGCAGGCTTTTGGTACTTGTCTAATGTGCCTGGTTGTGGTTTTGAGATGTAGGGAAGACGGGCAGGGCTGCGGGAGGATGATGGGGCTATGGTGCACCAGTTTTCATCACCCATCATGTGGTTTTGCTCAATTTTTAATTAAAGCTTGAACACTGAATGATGTTTTTGCTTTTTATCGTGTTTCAAATGGTTAAACAGGAGTCAAGAGTGCTACATCTTAGTTTGTACATCACAAAACCACATGGCAGATGAGAAAGACCTGACATGACTCAGGACCTGACCCTGCTTCTAATAAATGCCATTAAATTCTTTGGCTTACCTTCCAGGGCAGGAGCCTTCATTGGTTTTCTATAGCTGGTGTATTTTATGGGGTGCTAATGACAAGGAGAAAAGTATTTATGCAAGCTAACTTGACTCATTAACATAAAGTCTTTGTATGCTTGCAAGGGTCCTTAGCAAGACACAGAGATGATTAGAAAAGGTTTTTAGCAGGGAAGCAGGTGTGTTATGAACAAGTCTTATTATCTACAGAACCTGCCGTATTGGAAGGGCTTCTTACGTAAAACTTACTTATGTTGCTTCTTCATGGCACTTGTTACCGACAGACCTCGGTCAAGAAAGACCCCATAACACCAGTGTAGTGTTAAAAGGGAGGCATTCTTATTGCAGTGCTGGATGCATGGAGGATCTTTCCTCCAAGCGTGCATAACCAGGCTACAAAACGTTCAGATATTTATCCATAAGATTGTTACATATTCATACATTCCGTTCTATATTCCGTTTTTGATTGGTCGCAACAAACACCGTATGCTAATTTCTATACACAAACTGTCTATTGTAGTAAATTGAGTCTGGGGTGTAATTTGAGCAGGGGGCTATTGAGTTGGAGGTCGCGATCTGCCCCTGCCAGCATTACCCTTCACCTACGTTGGGATCTTTTCTCATTTCCTCGTCAAGTTAATTACAATCATTTATCTTGAAAGAATGCCTATTCCTTGATTGTTTACTTTAAATGTTCTTCCTGAGACCATATTGACCTCTTGGGAAGGGACTGTACAATGGTAACATAACGGCATAGGTAACAAAACTTCACAGTTGTAACTAATTACCTAGTTACAGAGTCTGTTTCAGTTCCAGGGTTACACACTCAGCACCCAGATTTTGGCTCTTGTAATACCAACACAAGGACTGTGTGATGCCCAGCTCCGTGAATTACCCATGCTTTGTGCTTCAGGTTAAGCTACATCTGTCTCCTGACAAAGAAAATCATTTTGGATACCCAGTGACTGGGAGTGCAAAGCAGAAGCATTGCTCCTTCCTTCAGAGCCCTCAGCAAATAGAATTTATGTCAATAAAACTATGTTAAACCAGACTTAGCGTTATCAAACAGCATCTCTGAGTGAAGACGAGCTAAACCTGCTGAGCGTTTTAACATCCTTCTCTACTGCAATATTGAATTTTAATCTCCAGCTATAATAAACGTCAGCGTTTGATCCTCTTCAGTGGTTTGAGTTTCATTTGTGTCCTGTGCTGTTTGGACACAGCTAGGTGGGATTTTGATGATCTCTGTGGGTACGAAGGCTGGCTATAAATAATAAGTAAGCCTAAGCCCTTGTGACACTTGATGGTTAATGCGCGCATAAGGACATGGAGTCGTGTCAGTTCATCAGGCAGCAGTGCCCTGGGAGCCAAGGGATACAGCACTTGTGTCTGTCACTTGTGTTATATTTAATGCACTTGAAATAAATACTGGGTGTTGTGAATATGGAGCAGAGAATGAAAGGAAAAGGTTTCCTGGTTTATGAAACAAGTCCACCACTATAGCTGGGAGGCATTGGTATAGAGCAGGAAGGTGTTAAGATAGTAAATACGTGTAGAAAGCTATCCTGTAAATCCTAGAATCACAGGGTGGTTTGTGTTGGAAGGGACCTTAAAGCTCATCCAGTTCCAACCCCCTCCCATGGATGGGGACACCTTCTGCTATGCCAGGTTGCTCAAAGCACTTAAACTCTTTTCTACTGGAAGAGTCGAGGGAAGCGTTTCCTTTTCTTCCTTCTTTCTGGCCCCAAAACGCTCTGACACTGGGGGTGGCTGTCACAATGAAGCAGGGTGCAGAGGGCAGTGCTCTGTGCTGCCTCCGTCATCTTCAGCATGGCCATGATTCAGGGTTTCTGTAGCTGTGACAGAACCAGGCAGTGTGCAGGTTTGCCATGGGAGAGTCAATCCTCATCCAAAGGAGAGATGGAAATCTGGGGAGCCCCTTTCTTCAGTGGGGTCTCCAGGGTGCCTGTTAGGCAAAGCACAAGCTGGAGCTTTGCAGGACGGGGACACAAGTGCTGGCACAACAGTACTATGCCCCAGGGCCCTCAGTGCCTGTGTCCCAGCTTTCAAATTGTGCTAATTCCCTCTAGGCAGAGGCTCAGCGTCGAGCTCTCAGATCAAAACACAGTGATTTGTCATTTGTACTTTACCCTGGAATATGTCACTCTCGGCGCTGAAAATCTTCAGGAAAAACATGTTTTTACCCCTTTATTTCTGCAGGAAGAAGGTTCCCTCTGTACTTTAGTGTCATCTATAATGAAAAATCCCACTGCCGACGGTTCCGTGTGGGATATTGTTATCTTGACAGGCCTCCAGCAGATCTACTCCAGAATGGGTACCCTGAACTGCAGAAAGGTTATTTGTGTTGTCAGTAGCAAAGCACCTCCAGTGCTTCGATGACTGTCCCATTCATCATCTACCATTACAGCACTTAAGAAAAATCCCGCAAAGAAATAGGAGAGGAATTTACCCCCATGATGCAGCATGTTGTAGTGGTGAGCTTTTGGTTCGTTCTGTTTCTTGATCTGCTACATTTGCTCCTCAGCATGTGGATTTAGAGTAGAAATACGAATGTGGTTGTTTGAATGTGGGCTCCAGTGGGAGAGAGCAGGAGGAGCGGCATGGGTTTGGATTATAAATGGGAGGTTAGAGTAGGTGTATTTGTGTTCTGCTGTCCGAGTTGGAGCCCTGAGAGGTGCAATGCTGCAGCTACCTCAGCACAGGCAGGGCGAGGTGTAAGTGGAGGTGTAGCTGGGTTGGATGCTGTGGTCAGTTGGCTGAGTTGGTGCTGGTCCTTGTCTACACTGCTTGTCATACAGAAAGGAGGGGATTTAACACTTTACATAGTAAGGACATCATTGCGACAAATGTTGTCTATTCATTATGGGAGGCTCTGTGATTGCTGGGGTGCATATATTGTGTAGGATGATTAAAACACCCCAAATCCAACACTTGTTTTGTGAACTTTTATAATTACTACAGCAGATAGCTTTGACCTCATTGAATTCTGGAGGAGTAAGTGAGCCCTCAGGCATACATTGTAAACATTTCTCTTTGATCTGTTATTGCTGGACCAATATGAGAGTTTTCTGTGTGAAATTCCTTAGTCCTTTATAATAATAAGTACTTTCTCCCTCCTTGTGCCTGTTCTCCACTTTAGAAGTACATTTTATAATTGCAGTAATGCCCTTTAGGGTGTATGTTATGATCTGCTAATGAGATGCCTGAGAGGTCTCCTAATGACATCTGAACAACAGTCACAGCACATCGTTATCAAACCATTACACACGTACTTAACAATAATAAATACTCCTGCTTACTGTAGTCATATTGTCCTTCAGTGCTTAGCCAGATGATCCTGGAGACTTGAGACTTCAACTGCAAGGCAAGGAAATGCTTAAAATCAGCAGTTGTATTGCAGTGGATTTCTCTGAATGCCTTTGGTTATGAGGATGTGGAAGGACACACAGTCAGGGAGGAATTGTGGTGTTTTCCTATTGCATTTGGATTGAAAATGTCATGGGAACTAGTTGCCAGAATGTACATGTACCCTCTGCTCTCCCTCTGCAGGGGCAATCATAGACATCACACCCCTTCTGAGTGGGGATGTTACTGAGAGAAACAGGGTGACCATGGGCAGTGGTTGGCTCAGAATTGCTTAAAAGCTTACTGTGGTAGAGGATGAGGCCATCTCAGGGCAGGTCCTGTGGTCTTGTGATAAAGCAAGAGTAACTCCAAGACGACAGGAGGGAAAACTTGTATACACAAATACCCCAAAAAGAAATGTAGTGTTCTTGACTCCTTCCATCACCAAGGATGGCATGCAGTAGCCTTTATCATACACATTGCCAGCCACTTTTCCCATGCATTCTTCATAGTACAGATAAGAAACCAGAGAGTCAGAAAGCACAGTACCAGGGAGTGAGATTCATAGGGTCCCTGGCATGGGGAGAAAGTGAATTGCTCCTTCTGACAGGAGAAGACAGTGAATTGTTTGGAAAGGTGTTTCTGAGCAGAACAGGATCAGTAAAATTTACATTAGTGCCGGAGGGCTTTAACAGTTATTAAAGCTTCCAAATAATATATTTGCTATCTAAAAGTATGTGATAGATGTGCCAGTCAGCCATAAAAAAGTGAGCATTGGTTACTTCCCAGAGGAATCCAGACAATTTTGCTTTCTCTAATAGGAATAAGGTAGAGGATTGTAAAATGTCAAACAGCAGATTGCACAACATCATCAACTGAAGCAGGTATAAGTAGCAAACGTACTGTTTGTCTAACAAAATCCTGTTTGGTTTGGTTGATTTAAATTACAGGTTGTGTGGGTGAACGTCGTGATGAGAGTTTTCCATATGGAAATGAAGACTGTGAGTTGGTTACAGTGGGAGTGTGGCCTGTTTTACCACGTTTTACCCGTTGATGTGTTTGGTTTGTTCAAGTCCAGGTTGGAGCAACCTAGTCCAGTGGAAGATGGGGTTGGAACTGTAAGGCCCCTTCAACCCAAACCAGTCTGTGGTTCTGTGAATGAATTAACCGTTAGGCATTGCCAGTTTTCTGTCTATCAGTCAGTCATAGTTCACTCATGATTTCTATTACTATGTTTGCATCCACTGAGTAGTTTGAAGGAGCAGTGTACGAGTTACTTAGGAGTTGTTTGCCTTGACTGTGTGGTGTTGCCTTCTTTGTCTGCTCTGATGTTCACAGCGTTGTTCTCTCTGCTTTGACGAACATTTTAAGGTTTTAACACTAAAGTAACAGCTGATACTCAGTAGGCAGCAAATAACAAGCCCAGCAGTAGCAACAGCCTTGCTTGCTTATGGCATCACATAAGAAACCTTCCCAGCCCAAACACTGCTGTTAGTTACATCTTCTTTATGCCAATAGCATTTGGAAATGTTGTCTGAGTGCTTCTTTGGAGAGATGTCCTGGTGGGATGAAAGCAATTGTCCACCATAATCTTCTAGAAATCCCTGGCTTGGGAATAGGCTTGTGGTCTCTGTGGGTACCACGAAGGGCCTGAGCCAGCTCAGGTAGTGGGCACTGAATTGTGATACAGTGCTCTGTTGTTGGCCATGGTCATTTTGTGTCCAAAGTGGGATACAGTTCTCAGAAAAGAGTTAAAAAGACAGTCGTTTAGAAAAGGAGCAGCTTTAGTGAGAGCTCCTTTATCCCACTGCATGGGCAAAACATGAGCTGAGCCCGACATCAGCGCAAACCATGAAGAAGATAACATCCGAGGTGTAAGACTTGCAGCTTGATGGACCAGATAAGTGCACAACAAAATTCAGGGAATGGGAATTGAAATTGAGCAAATTGAAAATAAAATATTTTTACCCACTGAGACTAAGTAATCATTTGAAAAAATTGCTCTTATGTGCTGTCGTGGTTTCAGGCGTAAATCAATCTGCCTGCCCAATCACTCCTCCCACCTTCTTCCCCCCCACTTCAGGGGGGTGGAATGGGAAGAGGAACCAAAAGAGTGCAACTCCCATGGGTTGAGATAAGGACCGTTCAGTAACTAAGATATAACACAAATCACCTCTGCCACCACCAATAGCAACAATAACCAGAGAAAAACAAGGGAAGAGGACAGAGCTGCTCACCACTCGACGATCGAGCTGAGAACTAACTTCTTCCAGGTTCCTGCCCCCAGAAGTAAAACTGAGCATGATGTGATGTGGTATGGAATACCTCCTTGGTCAGCCCGGGTCAGGTGTCCTGTCTCTCCTTCTGCCTGGCTTCTTGAAACTCAGAAAGTCCTTGGTCAAAGCAAAACATTCTAAGCCATAGCTATAAACACTGGTGTTATCAGCACTGTTCCCAAGCCGAAAACCCAAAACACAGTGCTGCACCAGCTACTACCCAAAGGGGAAAAATGACTGCTGCTGCTGAACCCATGACATGTGCTTAAATGAGGGCCGGAAACCTTCCTAGGAGATGTGCCATACAGCCAGCAAATTACGGAGCTGCTGCAGGGGAGATCAACTTGAATTCAGTGCTTGTGTAACGGGGGTGGTCAGAGTGTGCACATGATCCCTTCTGGCTTTAAAAGGATCTCTAAGTCTGTGACACGCTGCAGAGGTGGTGATGGGCACTTGATAGATGATGTTTATTGTGTATTTCCCACCTGCAAGCTTCTTACTGCCTCCTTCCTTAATGTCTCCTTTCAGTACCACTGCCTGCTCCCTCTTGGGAGGATACAAACCTGGAACTTGCTTTTAACCTTGGTAAACCAAGCTGTAATTCTTGGTTTCAAGAAAGGCTTCGAATCCATCCGTTTCTTTTCCTGTGCATTTGGGTGCATGGGGTGTGATTCATTTAGGTTTCTGCAGTTTGGAAGGTAATCGTGTAGTGTAGGAATAGAGGCTTTGTTTATAGAATGGGCGATGTATATTCTGATGCTATAAGTTAATATATTTTAAAAGCTCTCAGAGTAATAGATGGCTGCTTTTTCTTGTAATAAAATGAAATATTGGAATGAATACACACCAAGGCAAGTTTTAGCTTTTCCAGGTTGTAAATGTCTATTGTTTAATAGTATCTACTTCATAGTATATATTCCATTCCATTTCTATGATGTATTTGGTGAGCTCCCCACTGCTGCTAAATTATATATAGCTATCTGATAAATGTACATCTTATTAACTGAAACGTATCCCAAAGATCAGTTAGTTTGGGCTTTTATTGTTAATTGAATTTTTTCAGCAGCAGCAGCTGAAGGATGGGAAATGTTCAGGGATTTGCATGATGTTAAACATCTGCTTCACTTAACGGGAGCTTTGCCAGAGTTGCTTTTAACCTGTAAATTCAAATCAGGACTAAACCAGATACTCTGAGGGGTTTAGCTGTGTGTAAAGGAGGTGGGGAGGTAGCACTGCGGTGGGAGCATGATGCGATTATCCACCTTTGCCTGAATGCCACATAGATGATGCGTGGCTTCCTCTCTGCACAGTTACAGTGAAGATCATGGCCTTTGGTGGTGGTTGGAGGCAGCAGGATGCTCCTTGGGTTATTATCAGACATTATAGAAACATTGCAGTGCGATTACCTGCAGTATAATTGCTGCAAAGTGCTGCCTGGTGTTTTATAGGAAGCTTTGTCTGAGCGATCAGAAGTCAAATGGTTGATACTATGATTTCTTATAGAATCAGATTTGGGTGAATTTTCTTTAGTTCTGTATTTGCAGCCTCTAAAAGTCAGAGCAGGGGAAGGTTCAGAACTCGTGGGTATCTCTAAATTGCAAGAAATCTCTGGGTTGCACAGAGCTTTCTCTCACTGCAGCAAGCTGCTGTGCTTGCTCAGTGGAGCCTGTTGGTGAACTCATTGAGAAGAGCAGGGTTTTATCTTGTTTCCAACCACACAGGGAAAGGAGCGTCCATCCAATCTCTCCATGCATGCGCAAAACAGCAATTAAAGGAAGAGGAAGACAGATAGAAAGAGACAGATAGTAAATTTGCATGGAGGAATGGGGATTTGCAATGAGCCCCCTGAAGAGCTGAAGTTGTCTTTAATTTTCCTGTCCCTGTCTAAACCTGCTCTGTCAAGTCAAGCAGGCCACGAGGCCATGGATTATGGGTGTTAAGAGTTCACAAAATCATCTCACTGAGATTCATCAGTCTGATGTTTTGGGACCACATTTCTGCAGTTGAGGCATGCTGATGCTTTCATTTTGTATGCATGAAAACGGGCTGTTGCTGATAGGCAATTCAGCCATCAGTGGCACAAGAATTAAGGAGCCACCATCATAACTTAATTTGTATCCTTTAACATTTTAGTTTAGTCGTTGTCTGTTGCTTTGAGCAATACCAGGTAAAGGCTGAGTGAACCATGGGAAAGGATGGGCTCTTTGAAACCACAAACTTTCTCAAATCCCTTTAATTTTATCTAGAAATGTTATTTTCAGTAGCCACATCCTTTTTGCCCCATGGATACAGATGAGAAAAACAAAGCTTGATGCTCTCACCTCCTGCACTGTATTTCTTCCTGAAGCTGGAAAACTGCCATAGGAACAGCTGAAAATAGCCAACATGGTCTAAGGGCAACTGTCATATAAAATGACACCCCCTGTACCTCCTGCCTTAGAAATGACGCTCTTGAGCCTGCTCCAAACAGCTCTTTATTACCACATTTGGTGGTGGTGAAGGGTTGCCTTGAAAATTAGTGCCACTGGAGTTCACTTTTGGTGGTGGTTTATTTGTGCTGGGTTGTTGTTATGCTTCCCTGTGGTGGCAGTGAGCAGAAGCATGGTCCTGCTGCCATGGGAGGATTTCTGGTAGGGGATGCTGTGGGATCCAGGTGGGATGCTCAGTTGTGATGTCCTAACTCCCTGCAGTGATATCATACGGGGTCTAATCCTGGGTTGGGATGGTTGGCATTAGCAGCATCACTGCAGATTTTCCAGGATTGGAGCCCTGGGCTGCACCCAGGAGAATTTACTCCAGAGTTTCTGGAGGGTCACAAGAAGCTTGTATCTTCATATATGCCTTCTTGTGCAGATAATCACACTCTTATCCTGGATGCTAATGACTACCGAGTTTTGGCACAGATCTGATGAAGAGCTGCAGATGCTATCTGCCCTTCATGCAGCCCCTGTAGTACTGAAAAATAGCTCAGCAACCAGTGGGGCTTAAATCCTCTAAGACTTTTGTACACATTTAGGTTCACACCTACTGTCAGGTTAGCTGAACACCAGGGACATTGGGATTGGTGCTCTATAGGTGTTATCGGATCGCTGGTATTTAAAGTACTGATATCTCTAGTAATCATTGTATTGTAAGGCACCTTGCTCAACGATGTTTTTCAGAGAGATTAGTGTACCCATCAAAGCAAGCTCTGCCCTTCCTCACTTTATTTTTACTTTGGTAACTGCACTTCTCTGAAGGAGACTTTAATCCTCAGCCTTGCTATTTCTCCATTATCTGCTTTGATTCAGAAGTGGGTTGAAGATTACTCCGGGATCCCGCTGTAAAACCCTGCTACTATTCACAGAAACCAGGAGTAAAATTCGTAAAGAGGGCAATTATTGAGGGAGCTGGATTAATGATCCGTCATCACAATTCAGCCACATCCGCCACTGACCTTTCACAGAGAGGATGCTCTTGATAAATGTAGTTCATTACTGAGTTCTGACATGAAAACAGAATGGCACTCTGTGTTTCTTGGCAGGCTGATCAGTATTTTATCTGCCAAAGCATGCAGAAGTGCTAACCAGGATGAATTACGTAGCTGCTGCAAAACGGAGCAGGAAAGAGCATTGCTTGGAGTGAGCGGAGCGTGTAAATGTGACAGTTATTGGCCACACTTTAGTAATCGGACCTTAATACACTGGATTTTTCTTTCATTTTCCTTCTGTCTCATTGTTTTTCTTTGCCTGTCTCTCTGGTTTTTACATTAAAACAGTGCCAGGCTTCGCTGGGTTTGAAAGTGCTGGAAATGCATAAAAAGGACTTGTTTCTTTAGAGATCTCCCCTGGCCACGGGGTGTTGCGGTTTGGTTCCTCATGTTCTGCTCCATCCTACATCACAGGGATGCGGCTGCTGCAGGAACAGGGTTTGGGGATGGGGAGACGCTGCTGGAGGATGGATTTAATGGTCCATTTCTACAATAAAAATTGCTAGAAATCCCTGTGTTGAGCATGAGATGCGCATTGAAGTGTTATCCAAAGGGCACGGGAGGGAGCTGCACCCTGTGTGAGGTTTGTTTGAAACTCACCACTGTTTTCTTCTTAGGGCTGCAAAATCAGACACAGAGTTCGCAGGAGGGATGCAGGCTGACCTCCAGCAGTGGGATGGGAACAAAAGCAGCTCTGCCCAGAGCATCCTATCACAGGACAAAACCCATGCAGCTTTTCCTGGGGAAAGCTTACGTTTGTTGTACAAAGCGTTGCTGTCAAGCTAGGTTTGTGTTCAAAAGAGTCGAAGTGATGCAGAGTCTCTTGAAATGGTGAAGGTGGACTTGTATTTATTTATTTGTAGTTTCTAAGCTGGAATCCAGGTATAGTGGTGTTATGTTATTAAAGTTCCTGTGAAAAATCCCCACCCTCTGTTAGATGATCAGCATTTTAGTTTTGATGTCTGATGCCTCTGGTATGCCCTTAGGTCTTCTCTTCTCCTGGAGTCAGCAGAATAAATCATACCGGGATCCTGGTTAAAGATAGAGGAGTAAAATGTGTGCCTTTTTTCTAACCAGCCCTCAAATAAAGTACTGAGGAAGGATAATCAAGCGCAGCATTAGTTTAGGACATGGAAGACTGAACAGCAGATTGCGTTCACCCCAAATCTGTATTCGGCTGTGTCTGACTTCCCCCGGCTGTGTGGTGGGGATGGTGCTGTGAGCAGATCCGTTGGGGTTACAGACAGAAGATGAGCTGTTAGCAGTACGGCACAGGCACTGTAAGCACACATAGTGGCATTTCTCCTAACAAGGAAACCAAGCTGAGACACATCCATTAACCAGACATACCAATGCGAGCAGTCTGAGGTGAGATAACCTGCTAATGATGAGCTTATGTCGCAGAGGAAGCTGCTGGGGGTACTTAGCAAAGTGGAGACAAGAGTGGGGGTAAGCGAGAAGGCATGCAGAGGCTTTTCTGTGCTTCTTTTTGTTTAACAGATATGATTGTAATCCCTGGAAGAGCAGAACAAGAGGTGGCAATGCTGCCTAAAGAGGCGGTATTTAATAGATAAAGCTGGTAGATCCTATGCACAATATAAGAAGATTACAAGTGTCACTGACAGCAGGAGAGGGGCTGGTGGGAAGGAGGGAGAATACAGGGCCGTCCTTTGTGACACCTATACAATCAACTCTGAGGAAGGACTGTTACCAGTCTCTGTAGGGAAGATGGGTTAAAGCATGAAATAATAATGCCTGGTAAAGGAGAAGGATCTTTACTATGGAAGAGTTTAGCCATCCTTTGCATTGGCTTGCCCAATGATTCAGGTTCCTTCCTTTCCTTGCTGGAGCTGGAGGAACAGGCAGTGTCTTTTATAAAGTGCCTCCAGCATCTGTCTGGTAGCTGCAGTGCCTTGAAGTTGTGTTTAAAGCAGCGTTAGGCCTGAGCTGCACAGCAAAATATCAGCTCAGACAATCCATGCATGAATGGTTTCGGCCAGACTTAGTATAAGGTTACACTTTCAGGTCAAACATAATCTTTGCTTTGATCCGGAGTGATTTTCCCTGTTTTTCCCACTGCAGTGAGATTAAATATATAACTTATATGTATATATTTATGAAAGGTTGGACCAGGTGATGCTTGAGGTCCCTGGCAGCCTGGTGTGCTATGATTTCTATGCATGAATGTGTCATCACAACCCGCTGGTGTGTCAGTGTCAGGGGAAGAAGCTCGGAGGTGTGAGCCCTGCAGAGCCTGTCCCCGTCACACTGTGCAGTGATGCTGAGGGACCCACTTCCAGCAGAGCTGCAGAGATGTCATTCTCCTGAGGGAAGTGAAGGTAATGAGGTGTTAGAGCGGTTTTGACAGAGGCTGAGGGCACCTTCTGACCTTCCAACTGCGCTGCAAGCTAACAGCGTGTGGAGCTGGGGTTACTGATTAAATAGGGATGTAATTGTCTTACTGCTGGTTTTCTTTGCTGTGTACGCACTGGAATGGCATCACCCTGCCACGCAGGATGGAGCTCTGCTGCGTCAATGGTCGCTGACCCTGGACGTAGGAGTACTGTGGTGGGGGAAGACTGCTTAGTGAGCTTAGAGCAGGATCAGGAATTGCAGCCGGAGGCTGTCCCCATCTCTGTCCTTCCCGTTTCCTTCATTTCATTCTTCATGCCCATCACATTTGCTGGAGGCTGCAGCATGGCTTTGGCCTCTGAAATTCCCCAAATGGGCTGCCTTGCAGCGTGCGGGAGTGTGTACTTCTTACAAGAAAAACAGTTTTGTTTTCAGGCTTTGTTTTCACAGAATGGGGAAATCACGGATGGCTGTGATGCAGTGAAAGCAGATCAACATCTCCTGGCTCCCACCGTGCAACACGGTCGAGAGTCTGGGTGCATCACTGGTCAGGGGTTGGAACTGGGGGAGCTTTAAGGTTCCTTCCAATCCAATCCCGTCTGTGATTCTATGACATCTGCTCGTTGCTTGTATTTTGCATTAACGTGCAATTTGTTCTGGAAATTCTGTTTCATACACGTTATGCACATAGACTAATGCTAGCTGAATAGTTTTTTTTCCCTGTAAAGTGAGACTGACCCCATGTGGGACCATGAGATCTTTTGGAGGTTGTTTAGAGGGAAGGAAAAATTCAGCAGCTGCTTAATATCCCAGTGAGAAACTCTAAACAAGAAGGGTCTGAGTTCAGGGTGGAAAATGAGCCTTGTCTTGCAGTTACTGCTCGTGGAGCAGTAGGGCACTGACCTGACTGGGGAATGCATGTCCAGCCTCTGCGGCCTCTCACCTTCTCATGTCACGGTGGTTTTGAAGCTGTGAGCACAATATATAAAGGGTTGACAGTCGATGGGTTTGATATGAGAGGAGTGCCTCCCACCTGGAATCTTAATTGAGTTTTGCTTGGAGTGGGACCAGAAGACGAGAAATGGTGCAGCTCAGCAAGAAAAGGACAGGAACATTGTTGTCAGCATGCCAGAGTCTTCAGTTGTTGTTCAGAGGAATAATGTTTGGAGCCTCTGGGGAGCTGATGTGCAAGGGTGTTGTCTCTTAAACCGAGGTAAGACCAGGCTCCCTTAGATTTAATCCACCAGTAGGATCAGTGATAGGACTTAAACAGAAAGCTGTTTTTGAAACCACTGTTGCAGAGAATAAGGAAATCTATGTTAGAGAAAATACATTACAAGAAAAGGGCATCAAAGAGGACAGCTGGAGCATGAGGGTGCTCCAGGGTCTCCTCCAAGGCAGTCAGCCCAGTTCCTGTTGTGGTCTACACTAAAGCAAACAGATTTGCACAACAAAGGGCAGTTGCCATCCTTCATTCTGCCAAGCTCTGCTGGACAGCAGTTGAGCAGAAAAGGGCTGTAACATCTTATACCACTTTGGGCATTAGGATGTGCTTTTTCTGTAGAAGGATGCCCTTAAATCAAAGCAAGGCACTCTCCAGGGAAGAGCCGCAGAAGAGCTGGCTGCTGCGAGTGCAGTGTGAGCTTTCAGGGTCATGAAGGTTCAGTCTGATTCCTGCAGCCGAGACCGTGCTGCTTCAGAGCAAGGGGCTCAAGGGCTCTTCTGTGATGATAACCTTTCTCCCTGGCGAGGGGCTGAGGAAAGCGTTTATGTCAGTCTGGAATGGGGTGATGTGCTCAGGCACCAGTGATACCATAGCTGCAAGAGCTCCTCGCTGTCCACCCTCCAACCGCCTGACCACCCTGGGCTGCCTTTAAGGATTCCTTCAGATAAGCCTTGTGTTTGGCACAGGGTGACTCTCAGGTATACCGTTTATTTCTGTTCTTGGCACTTCCTGAACATTAGCTCTTCCAGGTTTATTTTTCACCTTAGAATCACAGCATAGATGAATTTATCTTCAGAAAAATATAGAGCCAATTTAATAGGGATAGGGATTACAAAGATGAGCATGGAAGTCTGTAACTGAAGCCCTGTAATCTGGAAAATAACATGCTGGAGAGCATCCTTGACAGCAGGATTTAGCAAAACTGCCGGCTTTTATAAAAGGTAACAACTTCAGGAGCTCCCCATTTGCGGAGCTGAGTGGTGCTGTACATGCAGACAACCTGTCTTTGGCTGTGCCTTGTCTTTCCCTTTAGGAGCTGAGTCCTTTAGAAAGGTGAAGGCTAATCTGATGTCCAGTTATGTGGTTTTATGTTTTAGGTGACACCTGTACCATGGCAGACTACAGCCGGCTCAAAAGCATCCTCCTGGACCTGCAGGCTCATCGGCAAAGCCCACTGAGCAGCCAAGCCAAGGACAGAGTATCCCAGAAGCGCTTTTTAGTTGAAGGTCTGTTTAAACACTTGGATATGAATGGTGATGGGCACCTCAGCAGCTCCGAACTGGCACAGGTGGGTTTATTGTTCAATGACAATGGAGTTATGAAGTGGATTGCATTTTTCGTTCGGTGTGAATTGGATGTAACACAGCAGCACTCTGTTGAGAACAGTCATTTGTAACTGTCCGGCCTG
Organism: Forpus xanthops; assembly: GCA_032466535.1. NCBI lineage: Eukaryota > Metazoa > Chordata > Aves > Psittaciformes > Psittacidae > Forpus > Forpus xanthops. The sequence continues at coordinate 4,534 of JASSUY010009499.1, read as the reverse complement.
GCAGCAGGTAAAGGAGGAAAATCTACTGCAGCATGTGAGCCTGTCTCTGCATCTCTGGGGAGATGGTGCTGTCTCAAACATTTGAAGCTCCTCTGCAAACAGCAAACATGGCAGCATTCCAGCCCCATCCGTGCCTCTGAAAACAGGTACTCATCCTTGCTGCTAACCATCATCTTCTGAAGCATTTCCAGCTAGGCGGCTTGGGGGAATTAATGTGCATTTTTTAGGTGTGTGTAGGTAAGCAGAAATCTCTTAATTCTTCCTCCAGGCCTTCTGGTCCTTGCATTAGCATGTAGTAACATGACGACGAAGCTGGAATATTCTTTAACAGGTCTGTGTTCCCCAGCTCCCCAGGCAGATGCCAGGGATTGAGGTGATGAGCAGAACTGGGTAACGATAGAAGAGGTGGGAGCTGGAAAGAAAACTGTTATTTCTAATTATGGACGTGCTGTGCTCTTGGAGTTCATCTAATTGGTAAAGCGAACTGAACTCACGGCCCAGGTACTCAAGCTGTTACCCCATGTCCTGAACTTGCTCTTTGCACATGCAAAGGTGGTAAAATGGTCCTGTAAACATGAGAAAATACATTATGCCAGATGTGGGAAGATCTTGTCTTTTCCATGCTATTAGAAGCAGATGCCTTTTAAGAGCCTTATGGAAGACAGTACCTGCCTGGGACCTGTGAGCTGCCCCTTCCCCCTGTGCTCTGCAGGAGCATCTCATCTGTGCTCATGCTTCCCAGTGAACACGAAGCACGTTGTAGTTGCAGTGTGTAAATGCAAGCTGGAGCACAGACACAAGCTCTCTCCACCCTGAGCTCACTCCCGTGTAGGACACTTTGCTCTGCATTTTAATCTTGAGGCTGTTGACATGATGCATGGTCCTTTCTGCACAACGCAAAGTGTCAGCAGAAATCCCTTTAGATCTCAGAGCTATGAATATATACAATAGTTCATCTAAATGCAATGTTTTTTTGTAAAGACATGGTAGGTAGAAGAAAACCCTTTTATCTGCATTCAAAGCCAGCTTCTGTGTAAGTGCCAATTCTACACTCCAGTTCCCCCCCCCCCCCCCTTTTTACATGAAACTTATTCTGTCAGGATATTAAAACACAACTCTCATGAAATAAAGGCTTGGTGCCCTGGAAGCCATTACCATTAGAAGAAACAGCGACCTACATTTTAAAAGAGCAGGATTCAGTGCTTTAAGGTCTGCTGCAAAGTTACTTTGGGCTCATTTGCAGCTGTGCTGGGAGCCCGGGTCTCTCTCACAAGCATGGACCTTGACTACCATCATTTTGATTCTCTTTACTGTTACCAAAGCCAGTAAAGGTGCTTGCACATCTGGAGCCCACTTCAGTTGGATGGACCAGATTAAGTTCTGCCCTCAGCTAGGCATCCCCTCACGTAAAGAAAACCCCCACAAAAGGTTGCCACCAGCACTGCAGAGCTGACAGCGTGGTCACCTCTCTAAAGACGTAATGCTGCCCATTAATGCAGAGTACGGATAAGCCATGAATGCTTTTAATTCCTCCCTGAATGACGCTGATTTGGACCCCTTGGTGAGAGCATGGTGGATGTCCTGTCTGGGCTGAGGACACATTTGCAGAGCAGCTGTAGGCTCGCACAGCAGTAGTGGTCACAGTTTATGTGTAGAATGCTAATTCTTGATTTCTCCTGTTAGCTCAAGCAACATGATTTTCATTTGCTTCTATGCAACCAGTTTATTCTCCCAGTTTTCAAGGGATTTTCCCTGTAGGTAATGAGGAATAGTTAATTTTCCATGCTCCACTCTTGCCAGGCCTTCTCTTGCCTTGTTAGACAGCTTTGTTACTGATTTGGGTTGGCTCTCTGCAACTTCCAGATGCCCCCAAAGATGGGAATTTCATTGCCTATGTGTAGAGGCAGCTGAAGCGAACGTGGTGCGGTGGGATCCCTTCCTCTCTGGTTGCTGCATGAGCTGCTGCCGTGCATTTTCTTTCTTACATTTAAAGGAAAAAGAGTCTCTTGAGCACTATAACCTTGTCTGCAAGGAAAAACACGAGGCAGGTAACGTGCTCTGCTGCAGGAAAAAGGCAGTTTTAAGACCTGCAGGGGGGTCTTTAGGAGGCTCATGGCAGAGGGATTCACCCCAAAGGAGAAACCAGAAGCAGAGACCCTCCAGAGAGGTTCACTGCTGCAGCTCCATGCGCTGGGAGGTGATGAGGGTCTTTGCTCACTTGATTATTCTCCACAGCAGAATAGCTTTAGGCAGCAGATGGTCCATCCCTCTCTATTTAGAGCTGTTTTGCCTCCTGGCTGCTGGCACAACCCATCGAATACTTTCCCTCTGAACCTGGCAGCGTGCAAAGTCCATGTAGTTTTGCAGCCATGGGCATGCAGGGCTATTAAAACTGGTGGTAATAGGAATGTTATTTCCATTTAAAACTTTAATGTATTTTTAAGTCACATTCGTAAATCTACCGTGTTTGTTGCAGCTGAAGGGTTTTGTGGTCGTTTTGGCTTTTTTCTTGACATTAAATCAAAAGGACTAGTAAAAACTTGTCAGTCTTATGAAAAGTTAATCAATTTCCAATACAAAGATAGACAAAGGGAAATTTCCATCTTTAGAAGATTGATCTTGGAAGTTATGGTTGATCTCGCTTTTATTGAACACTTTTACTTGCCAGGTGAAGGGTCATTTTTTAGCATTATTACTTTAAATTGCTTCAATATAATGGGCCAGGACTAGAATAGGAAATAAAAGAGTCCCTGGACTACAGCAAAAAGCTTTCCTGCCTGGAAGATGCAACACTTCAGCAGTTTTCTTCACGTTCTACAATAAATCAGGAGAACCCAATATGTTTGTTATGCTTAGGTCTGATTTTGGCTATTTGCTAACTTGGATGTATGGCTTTGAAAGCTCTCACCATTTTTAATGTAGTGTGTGAAATATTTGCAGTACATAAGAAACAAACTGTCAAGGGCTGGAAGAGCACTTTTAGTGTTGAAAATGCCGTGCATTTTTGTAGTCCTAAAAGCAGGGAACACAATTTTGCCCTTACCTCCAGAGAAAAAAATCAGCCTTACCTTATTTTTACCAAGCAAATACATAATGAGATATATGATAACTATATCTCTCCCCAAAGGTCATGTAATGGAAAACCTATTGGATGAGCCAGGATGGGGGCTCAATAGCTTTACATTTCATGTAAGATTTCCTGTTCTCTTTGCTACAGATAATGAAGGAGGAGGACCTGGAAGATGATTTATTGGATTGTACACTAGAAGACCTTCTCCGGTTTGATGATTACAACAATGATGGTCACTTAACCCTGCAGGAGCTGTACACAGCCTTCCGTGAGTCTTGATGCTTCTGTCTCTCCTGGGTGTTGAAAACATTTGCATGTCTGTGATGGTAACATTGCTTTCCTAGATACGGTCAGCAAAGATAATCCCTCTTTGTGTTTCATGCAATGGAAACACTATGTAAGGCTTGTTTCTAAAAGGGTTATTATGCTCCAAAGGATAAGCATGAGCTAGGAGTTTGCTGAAAGTGTGTGAGGCTTATTGTTATCTTGTGTATTTTGTTGTGCTTCTTGTTGATGGCAATGGAGAGATGTTAGTGAGCTGCCCGGGTCTGTAGGCCTGGGTATGTGGCTTCTGAGTAACCCTGAGGACATATGGTGGTTACCTCTTTAGATGTCTTCTGGTAATGTGTTTGTTGTGGGGAAGGTGTTTTACCGAATAATCTGCCTGGGAATGATGTTCTCTGCATCTTGTTCCCATGTTACTGGATTATGTGCAGTCTTGATACATACCTCAGCGCCATTTGCAAGGATCTCTAGGTCACCAGACTATTAAGCATAGGAAAAAAAGTACTTGTATCATCCCATTTATCCTCATTACTTTACGTTCATGCTTTAAGTTAAGCATTCACTGAAGTCTTTCCCTGGAAAAGGCCCATGTTGTTGTCTTCTCCTGGATGATAGAAAGTTTTATCGATGCTTGTCCCTTTGGGGCACTAATAAAGAAAGGCAGAAAATGTGGTTTATTTTTCAATGAGCAGAGCTACACACTACTTGTATGTGGTTAATACTCTCTGAAGAAAATCCGGGTTCAGCTGTTGGCAGTGTTGAGTACAGGCCAATGACAAGCTGATTGCTTCTTAAACTGGACTCTCAAACTTTTGTATATGACATTTTATAGACAAAGTAGTTTCAGTAGCTCTTGATTTAATTTTCTGAACCAGGGCACCCTGCTGCAGTATCTGCTTGATGGGAAAAGCTTTGTGCATGACAGTTGCCACGTGCCCTGCACTGTTGCTCGCTGGCAAGCTGTGATGCTAATGAAGAACCTCTGTTTCTGCTAAATAACGTCTTTTCTAATGAGTGTGGATTCTGTTTTCTTGACTTCTGTGTTTTCATTAAAAACCCATAAATTTGGATATTATTCACAGAATCCCAGCCTGGTTTGCGCTGGAAGGGACCTGAAAGCTCCTCCAGCTCCAACCCTGCCACGGGCAGGGACACCTTCCATAGAGCAGCTTGCTCCAA
>JASSUY010009495.1:21938-37234 GCA_032466535.1 Forpus xanthops | reverse complement strand
TTCCCCTCCTCCCTGGCAGAACATGAGACTCAGAAAGTCCTTGGTCAGACTAAACATTACTGAGCAGCAACTGAAAAAATTGGTGTTATCAGCATTGTTCCTAGGCTGAAAGTCAATAGCACAGCACTGCACTTGCTACTAAGAAGGAGAAAAATGACTGCTACTGCTGATCCCAGGACAGTATTAAAATATGTAATTAAAAGAAATTCTTATCTATACAACTAATTGGCATAAAGAATTAAGGATTTGTCAAGTGTTTATTGGTGTGTTGTAATGTGGCTATGAAAGCTACAGCAATGGTAATGAAAAATATTTCTGCATTTCATTTTTATATTTCTTACCCATCTTTACTTACTGCTGTTATCATTAGGCATTATTTGCATACTATAAGTACATGTGGAGATTTAAAATTAAATACTTTAGCAAGGTCCGTGACACAAGGAATTTACAGTCTAATTAGGATAATAGCTGAATAGTTAATTAACGTAACAGAGAGGGGTAGGAGTAGAGCTGCTCTTCTCAATCACAGCTGAAAGTGTGTCAGTGAAAGTGAGTTTTAAAGGAAGATTTGAAGCAAAAAGGATTCTTTTGAATCAAAAGAAGAGGAACACTGGGCTGAACATTCAAAAAAGATGACTATTAAAAGAGGAAAAATTAGCTAATAAGGGACTGAAATAAAAAGAATTGGACAAAAGGCAGCAACAGAGTAATTTCTTTAAGTATTCTATGGGCCATTAATTTAATTCAAAACAGGAGAAAGCTGCTGAAGAGATTCAAACAGGTAGTTACCTTTACTTTTCTATGTGAAAAGAAAATTTTTACTTACTAAAGAAATGTAACATAACCTTGGCTATCGAAGCCTTATTTAGTTTCACAATTTCTTAGCACACATATTTCTTAGAAGAGGGCAAGTCTTTTCAATAAATTGAGTATCTTACTTTCTAGACCTTGATATTTATATGCTCTTTTTTAAATGAAGCAGATTAAGGAGTGAAAGAGATCTACATGGCTAAAAGATTTCCTTTTGTTGTTGAAATCAGGCCAATTCTGTGATCATTTCTCCCTCAATCCCTGGCCTTTTATACAGCGCATATTAAGAGGGCCATTGTGCCTCTAAGGGATGAAAGGGGAAAGGAAGTGAAACTTAAAGAACTCATAGAAAAAGCTGAGGTTCAGAGCGAAAATTCCTGGTGCATAATACATGCAAAGATTAGAGTAATTTAAAAGCTATTCTAAATCTGTAACAAATCAGAAAGGAGCATCATATCTCAAATGACCCTTTTTTTTCCTTTAAAAAAAAAAACAAAACAAACTCAGAACTGTATAATCTTCAAGCAGTTCAGATCATTGTCTAAACCCAGCAACGAAAAACAACAAAAAATCTTCATACATTCTATGCCAATGCTTCACTACAGAAACTAACACTGAATTACTGATTTCCACTCATGCCATCATCAGTATCAGAGCTTGAATGAACAACCAAAACCTGGTGTTTTCCACCATCTCTTTTGGGATTAAGGGAGGGAAGGGGACAAGCGATTTTCTACTTACTGCACATTTGTCATAACGCTGTGATTTGGTTTGTTTCTTTTTTTTTTTTATTTTAAAGAATCAAAATGTGAGAGCATAAGTTCCAGTTATTATGGTATACAGGTTCTACCTGTATTCTTGAAAGCCAGCAAACAGGCTTTTCCCATCCAGGGTAACCAGCAGGATGTGCAAAATCCTAAATCAGCCACAGTGGTACCAGCCACTTGCTGTTATGTTTTCTTATGACAACATTCTCAATGACACCATCTCCCACTGTGTTTATACTGACATTAAGTAATATACTAGTGGTAATGACAATGCTACTCAGTGTCTCTGCTGCACAGCTCTTGAATAAGCTTTGAGCTCTAAAGCTCTGAATTTCACAGCTGACAAGGAAGGCTTATGTAGTTGATTATTTCTGGCAATCACATGCAAAATCTAAATTTATATGCTGTGCATTACCAGTGAAAGCCAAAGGAACTCAGGCTACTACAGATATCTGCCCAGAGGGTTGCATAGCTTTTTAATCTATTATAAAAGCATTCTGAAGAAGTTTGTAAGAAACCAAGTTAGCTCAGAAATGGAAAGGGAACATTAGTCAGGTAAGACTCCAGAAACAAACTCAGACCAGAGAGTCAGTATTTTCTCTCTGACAGATGTGGATGTCTTATGGAAAGACCATGCCAAAAGCAGCTGCACAGAATAATCTTTCCTCTAGCATATTTCCCATGCTCCAGGAGCTTTAGGGACCTCCTTCATCATAGTTGGCACACAGGCTAAGGCAACCATACTGTTGAACGTTAAAATGTTATAAATTGCCTAGGAGTAAGCACAGGCAGAAAGGATGTGGCCATATTACTTAGAGGGGACGAGACAAATGGTCTGGACATACCCTGAGTTTCACCACTTGTCTCCAGAGCTAGTTGGCCTCCTTGGACTGATCAGTTTTCTTAGCCATGGGCCTATGTCACATTGTTGAGAGAGCTAGAGCAGTACCTGGGAATTTTAATGTATCACTCACTGCGCTTAGAGTAATTTGATAGCAGATAGTGCCTCAGGCTTCATGAATTCAAATTCTAAGTGATTTACAAATTGCATTTTAAAACATGCAAGTAATTAATTCCAAACACTCAAGTTATAAGCAACTGCACAAAGTGCTGTTTGTATCAACATAAATGACTACTTGAAGTATAAAGCTACAAACATTTGGATCTCTCAGAAGTCAGGAATTAAGTGCTTGGAATTTAGAGAAAATGCTTCTTCTATAGAGTATACATGCAAACCTACATGCCTGGCACCACTTGACAAAAAACATATGTATTGTATAGATTTGTATCTTTAATAAAACATATAAACTTATCCATCAAGTTAATGAATGTAAAAATAAAAAGGATCACTAAGGAACAATGTCAGTCAATGAAAAATCATATATTTTTATTCAAACTTGGAGGAGTCATTTCACCAAAAATATCAATATGATAATTTTGGTAAGCTCTGTCCTGCATGAATGAGATCTTGTTTCAAGTGAGGTGCAAACTCTGCCAAGCAGATATCCAAGGATGGGGTAACAACAGGAACAAGTACCTTAGAAATCTTCCTCGTCTAAACTGGTGTATTTTGAACATTCTATCATTTATCATTTTCTGATAGAATGTCTTGAACATTCAATATTTTTTTTTCCTCTTCTTTCTATATAAATGCTTTCCAGAGTGCAATGTTCTGTATTCTATGTGTTTATTTTACAAAAACTAATAAAATGCGTATGCAAGCTTTTCTTATTGTTGCATAATAACAAAGAACAAACATTTAAGACTGATCTAGTCTTTCAAAACCAATTTAGAATCTGACTTGAAATGATCAGAATTAGCTATTCAACTTGAGTTTTTGTTGAAACCTCTTTATTTGAAATATCATTTTGCTACATTACTACTGTAAAATAACTGATATAAAACAGTTGTGACTTAAAGTACAAAATTCATAGTAATAAAGTTTCTGTCCTGTCATTTGTAGTCATTTCCTTACCTCTTATCACTAGCAACAGAATAGATGCAATTAAAAACTTGAGTGATATCTTATAAATAGCCATAAAATGACATACTGTCATTTTGAGTAATTTTGTAAGTCATATCAATTAAAGAAAGACGCAGCTTTAGATGGTTCTTAATGAGCCATGGGCATACATTATTTAGCATGCCTTATTGAAAATACTCCTGAAACAGTTCTTTATTCATTGAGGCTGGAGAGCAACCCATGGAGAGAGATCTGGGGGTCTGGGTTGATGGTAAGTTGAATATCAGCCAACAGTGTGCCCTGACAGCCAAAAGGGCCACCCATGCCCTGGAGTGCATCAAGAACAGCATCGCTGGCTGGGCATGGGAGGTAACTGTCCCATTCTACACTGCACTGGTGTGGCCTCACTTCAAGTACTGTTTGCAGTTTTGGGTGCCTCAATATAAGAAGAACATCAAACTATTACAGCATGTTCTGAGGAACTGACCAAGATGGTGAAAGGTCATGAGTGTAAGACTTAGGAGGAGTGGCAGAGGTGACTTGGCTGATCAGCTTGGAGAAGAGAAGGCTGAGGGATGACCTAACTGCACTCTACACCTTCCTCAAGGAGGGCAGCAGAGGGGGAGGTGCTGATTTCCTCTCAGTTGACCACTGACAGGACATGGGGAAATTTAATGAAGCTTCCTCAAGGGAAATCCAAGATGGACACGAGGAAAAGGTTCTTCATTGAGAGTATGGCTGATCACTGGAACAGGCTTCCCAAGGAAGTGGTCATGGCACCAAGCCTGTCAAGAGTTCAAGGAGTGTCTGGACACTCTCTGTCTTATGGTTTATTTTCAGGCAGTGTTGTGAGGATGAGGGAATTGGACTCAATGATCCTTATGGGTATCTTCCAACTTGAGATATTCTATGATTCTATAATGTATTCAATTTTTTATTAAATAGCATTTTTCAGCATTTTATTTGTGAAAAAGTAGATAATTGTAACTCATTTAATAAAATTCTTCAGTACGGAAAACACATCAATGAAGTAATCATGAATGATTACTTTCATAGATACATACTTTGGATATTTTGGAAACTATTAATATGAGGAGTTAGTTAAGTGGCTTTTTAATATAAGACTCTCAAAATTATAATTTTAAAATATCTTACTGACAAAAACCTAAAAACAAGCCATAGCATATCAATGCCAAGTTTAAAAATAGATTTTAGTTTATCAATGCCAACTGTCAAGCTGCTAAACTGCCAGATTCATAAAGACCAAAAACATTGCTAAGTGTTACAATGGTGCAGCATTACACATTCATCAGATAACTTATTGATCTAATCTAGTTCTAACTGGCAGTAAGGTCTTTAATCATCAAAATATTTACCTCTACTTGCTAATCTTCTTTAATGTTTTAGATTTTTATAAGCTTTATTTGAAAAGGTAAAAGTCAACACCTGTGCTTCTTCTGTTTTAAAAAATGGAAACTTGTAAGAAGGGTTTTTTTTTTCTATCATCACTTGAATCCAGATGTACTGCATCCCAGATAAGTGCTCTAATCAGTGTGCCTCCCCTTCTCAATTTCTTTCCTTGCTGTTGATCAACTTCACATAAATTAAATACTCATTAGACCATGCATCTAAGATGAATTTTCTTTCTCTCTCCAGGGTTTTCAAAGGACACTTGAAAATAATTGGGATTGCTCTCTAAGTAGAATGGGTTTATTTTGTTAAAATTTCAGAAATAATTGTGGTTTATGAAAATAGTGTCTATTTCATGTATATTTAAAAACTCAGATTTCTCACTTCAAGTTAATAGAATGTACAAAATAGAAACACAGAAATTGTTGCAATTTGTTTAGACACCTGTGGGCACCCACTGCACCTGCAGCACTGCTTTGAAAATATTAGTTTTGACATTTCAGTGACCGCAGTCTTTGTCCATAGTTATTGGCCCTGACGATCCTGGAATAAGTGGAGTAGCCTTGCACTTCCTGGGGCATGAGATGGGCCCATCTTCTTTCTTTGCAAATGCTCTGCTTAACTTAGCAGCCTTTTAAAACTTTATTTATTCTATCACATCAGTTTGTTACACCAGAAAGACCTCTTCCCCCACCATCCACTCTGTAGAGGAAATCTGACCTGTTAGTCAAAAATGCTATACATTTCAAATAAGACATTAATAGTGGAGGACAAACTATTTGCTAATCTGGCAGAAAAGTTCAGTTATTAACTAATAGTACATCCTTTAGCAAACTTAAAATCAAAACCCCAATTCGGTCATCTTTTTCATGCAAAAAACTTTAAGAGAGGATAGCTAGATTAAGAAATTCAGAAATTAATCAACAGTCTGCAGTCTCATACTCTTCCTCCCACAGTAATAAAAGATCAGTCTTCTGGATATCTTGTAAAGTCTCTCTTCTTTTTTCCAATTAAGTATCCTAAAGTGTTTTCCAGTGATATGGTAATACTTCACTTGAGAATATATTTTTAGTGCTGATAATGATCCCTTAAAATAACAGTTGATAACAAATTAATAGGAAAGCCCTGATTTTGAATGAAAAAGAGAAAAAAGCTGAATTCTCTCAGGGTAAATTAATGACTCTTGCAGATTTCACATAATAATTAGGAAAGTTAATCCAGTTATTACCAGAAGTCCACACGCAGTTGTGACATCCTTCATCTTTTTATGATCACCCTGGGATTTGGTTTTCATTTTTAGCAAATCACTGTATCTTCCTCTGATGTTAAGTCTGCTTATGTTCCTAATGGACAGACTGAAGTCCTCTCTTTCATTCTTTGACTTCATCATTTTGGGTACTTCATTATGTTTTCATTGTACTGCTCATCAAATTTTTCCCTTCTTGGTCCTGTCTCCCAGGCAATTTATGGCACAGATCCACCCTGATCTGGCGTCTTTTAACTTTTCTATCAGGTCTACCAATATCCACTGATACATTCCAGAACAAGAATGTATAATGCATGCACAAATACATATAAACTTACACTCATGCACATATATAGAAAAAAAAAAGAATGAATGTAGCTGTGTCCGTATCCCTGTTGCATTAGACCTAGTCAGTTCTGCATGACTGTGTAAGTATTTATACAGTATAACCTCTCTGCTTTTCCTGAAACACTTCTCTGACTTCTTACTTGACAAATCATAATGAGTTTCATTCAAATTTCATCTCAATGTCAATATTGTAGCAATTCAGATTATTCTGAAAATGAACAAAACTGCTCAGGCAGGAATCTGCTAAGACAGTCTAAAATCAGATTTGGAAAAATATTCTCACTTGCAACATCAATAAGAAGAATTATTAGGACATATTCTTTTTCTTTACCTCTCTTTCTTCTAAATTTGTTTATCAACATGGATAAATGATGAGACCAAGACATCTTTTTCTCTTCCTTAAACTTATAAAAACTTATAAAATTGTATTTGTCTGAACCACAGAGACTAAGATATTTGATCAGAGAATTACTTGCTACCTCAGAAAGTATGGAAAACACCAAAAATGTCAACTTCTCTTTGCTAGATGTTTTAAAAATATCAGCTCCGAATCTCTGTAGTTAGTTCCTTTCTCCCTCTATCTATTCTTAGAACACATTCTTCAGCATCTATTATTCAACAAAGTATGCATTAAATAACATTTTTTAAATCCAGAATTGACTAATTCTTACTTGACCCTTTTGGACCTTTCTGACATATAATCTCGTTTTCTGGTTTGTCTTCTTTATTTTCCCTCCAATAATTGGGTATCTTTTTACTGATACATATTACGTGTCCTTCCTCTCACAGCTATTTTCACTATAAAGAACAGCTTACCATTGTAGTATCACTAATCCAATTTGTACTGCTAGTGTTAGCTTCATAAAAACCTAGACTCATGCAAATATAATCAACTTGGGGTTCTCAAAATTACTGAGAATTGAGAATCTAATTATACAGAGTTCGTTTAGAAGTGGTCACATACCATAAATCAGCTACTAGTGGAGTTATCACAGTGAATGAAATTAACTCGTAAAACATTTCATACTTGTACTGCACAGTATTTCAACCTCAAAATAAAGAAGGCAAATGCTTTGGGTTACACTATTATGGTAGCCAAGAATGAGAAAAGAAAGACCTTTGTTACTCTCAGCACAAACACCAAATCAGACTTTAGGCGGGCTATTGATTTTCCTTGTCAATTTTTGTAAGCCACCTATGTGGTTTTGCAGCCACCACGCAGCAGCTTCTAAAAGCAGAAAAGTCCACAGCTACTCTTTCTTACCATATGGGAAAACTGGACTAAGTTTTATTACCTCATCTTTTCAGAATTTGCCTTTGAACTTTCAATTGGAGGCTGTTTTCTGCTTTTGGGGACTGTTTTCTATCTTTTTTTAGTTTGGAAGTTGCCGTATTTTCACACAGCAAAAAATCATTAAGAGTAAACAGAAAATAAAAATAAAAAGATGAAGCCAATGTCTCAATGGCTCGACAGTCAAATTATCTAAACCTTCTAAAAATGCCATTGACTGCACCTTTATTTCTGTTCAGATTTCTTCTAAGCCAGCAATGAATCTGCAGCACAGTTCAGCTCCAGCACCCTCTGCATGGCTGCATTTTAAGGAAAGAACTACTGAAACTGAGTAGCAGTCAGAGAAACAAAACAGCAGATATGAGTCACATCTTCCTGGAGGCTTAGTAATTCACTAGGATATTTTTATAGCAGAAATTCCATTTGTACAGTTAGACAGTGTATAAATACTGGACACCAGCTTCTTAACGCTTCTGAAAATACTAAGCAACAAAATTGCAGAAAATAGCAACTTGCCAGCTTCACCAAAACTAAGAAAACATAGCAAAGAGAACAGGTTTGGTTTTTTTTTTTTATATAAACCATGTATCTGCATTTAACTTTGCTGTATTACCTTGCATGGATGCTACAAAATTAGTTCATGATGACAAAAAAGAATAATACCATGGAGAAGCAAAGCTGCAACAAAAGGTGCTTTCAGGGAAAAGACCAAGATTCTTAAGAGAAACAATAAGGAGATCTTTCTTGCTTGAAGATACAGCGAATGGAAAGAGCTACCTCAAGGCATGTGTTCCAGACTGATAAAATGAAACAAAATAAGGAATATTTAAAATACGTAGCCAAATCTACATTCCACATGAACCCTTAAATATTCACTGTGGGAATGGAAAAGATCACATAAATCATTAACTGCTACATAAGTGTGCTGTTACAGTCCTCATTTCTTCACAGAAAGTACACAGAATTCTTTGGATTTCATTTAAGTTCTACACAAGGCTTGGGCCCCTGCTTGAGTTTTATTAGGTTAAATTGAGTTTTAATAGATTAAATTCAGAGTTACAAATTTTGAACAAAATTTCAGTCCTGCTAATAGACATTTGTATGCAGTGTACACCACCAAAAGGGGTGTATCATCAGAAACCAAGTAAATACTTAGTAATTGCTGATGACACCATGTGTTTATTTTTCTGAAACTTGATTACTACCACTTATTAGAAGGATGAAAAACCTATCTAATGTCAAAGAAGTGAAAGACAGAAAACATTTGTTTTCTTCTTGTTTCAAAATACTAGTAAAAGAAATCTTTCTAGCGCACTGATTGAAATCAAATCCAAACAACAGACATGACCCAAATTACTGGTAATTATTATCATTATTATTATCAATATAAATTTTTGCATTTTTTTAGAGTACACAAATTTATAAAATATTTCTTTAGTGTAAGGAATTACATTATAAGACACTTCAGTCACAAGAAAACTACAGAGACTGCTACAGAAGACAACTAACCCTGACCTTGTGATGAAGACATGGGAAGAGTTGTGCTCAATGTCTCAATGTCCAGCTGGAGACCAGTAACGAGTGGTGTCCCTCAGGGACCAATGTTGGGACTGGTCTTGTTCAGTATCTTTGTCAGTGACATGGACAGTGGGATTGAGTGCACCCTCAGCAAGTTTGTCAATGACACCAAGCTGTGTGTTTCGGTTGATATGCTGGAAGGAAGGAATGCCATCCAGAGGGACCTTGACACACTTGTGAGGTGGGCTGATGCCAACCTCATGAAGTTGAACCATGACAAGTGCTAGGTCCTCCACCTGGGTTGGAGCAATCACAGGTACAGCTACAGGTTGGGCAGATGAGATTCAGAGCAGCCCTGAGGAGAAGGACTTGGGGGTGCTAGTTGATGAGAAAATGAATATGAGCCGGCAGTGTGGTCTTGCAGCCCAGAAAGCCAACCATATCCTGGGTTGTATCAAAAGGAGGGTGACCAGCAGATCGAGGGAGGTGATCCTGCCCCTCTACTCTTCTCTTGTGAGACCTCACTTGGAATATTGTGTGCAGTTCTGGAGTCCTCAACATAAAAAGGACAAGGAACTGTTGGAAGAAGTCCAGAGGCGGGCCATGAGGATGATCAGGGGACTGGAGCACCTCCCGTATGAAGAAAGGATGATAGACTTGGGGCTGTTGAGCATGGAGAAGAGAAGGCTGTGTGGAGACCTCATAGCAGCTTTCCACTACCTGAAGGGGGACTATAGGGATGCTGGGGAAGGACTCTTCATGAGGGACTGTAGTGAGAGGACAAGGGTTAACGGGTTCAAACTTAAACAAGGAAAGTTTAGATGGATCTGAGGAAGTGTCTTTCCTGTAAGGGTGGTGAGGCACTTGAATGGGTTACCCAGGGAAGTTGTGAATGCTCCATCGCTCGCAGAGTTCATGGTGGGGTTGGACATAGCATTGGGTGGCATGGTTTAGTGGGAGGTGTCCCTGCCCATGGCAGGGGGGTTGGAAGTAGATCATCTTAAGGTCCTTTCCAACCCTAACTATTCTATGATTCTATGAAAGGCAGAGCACTCCACATTCCTTTTGCTTCTCTCCTCACTGGCAAAGGTTGTCCTCAGACCTCTAAGTCATTAACACAATGGAACTTTTGGGGAGAAAAATAGTAGCTACAGCACAGGAGAAACAATACAAGGAACTACAGAAGTAATAAGGATATGTGTATGTTCATGGTACTTAAAGGTATGCAAGTAACGTTTCTTGGTATGCCACAGTGTGAAGCTGCCCTGCATCATCTTTGAAAGGTTGTGACAGTCAAGGGTGATTCCCAATGACGGGAAAAAAAGATAATTTCAATTTATCATTTTCAAAAATCCCTAGGATTCTATCAACTGTGTATCAGTCATGTTCACCTCAGACCTCCAGAAAATTGTGGTGAAACTGTTTACGAAAACTATTCCCATTTACATTCAGAAAGTAAAAAAAACCCAACCAAACAGCAATAACAAAACCTACCAAAACCCCATCAATATATTTAATCTGCTGATTTAATATTGTGTTAATATTTTAAAGATATTTCATGTCTTCATTTTTACCTCTGCAAAAAGGAACTGGAAAATCCCACGATGCACCATTTCCAGGACTCACAATACAGGTCAACATGGCATGGCCTTCCAGTATGTAACCAGAAACACAGCTATATCGGATTTTATCTCCAATGTTGAATCTTGTTCCATGAAGCACTCCTTTAGGTATTTCTCCTGGGTTGCCACAAGTATGACTAGGTAATACTGTCGAAAGAAAAAAGGAAATACATTAACATCTTCAGAATGAGGTAATAAATACTGGTCAATTGTAAGTAAGTAATTGCTTTTATTATTATTATTAAAAAAAAAAAAAAACAAAACAGTATTCCCTACACAAATAAGGCAAAACAAGGTGATGGAAAGTACTTTCACAACAGATTTCAGTTTATAACAGACATCTTTACTTTCAAAGCGAATTTCAGGACTCAGTTCTTGGTTTACAAGTATCTCATTTAAGTTCTTTACAGACCTATTTCCAAACAAAGTATCCTGTAAATCCTGATGTTTCTCCCAAAACTCTTGCTGAAGTAAAAGAAGATTTTGTTTAATTGCTTTTTTAAATACTGTAAAAAAATTTCTACAACATCATTATGCATCCAGGCAGTAGAAGGCATATTATGTACAGTTTTCATTTTAGTTGCTAGAATAGCAATTTAAAAGAATCTAATAATTAACTGCTTTCTGACAGTAAATTAAAGTCTAAGGTATATTTAGGAAGTTTGCTTTTTCTTCTTATTTTCTGCAAAATTAATTAAGTCAATCCTTGCTAACAGAAACAGAAAATTGGAAGAAAACAATGACTAAGTAGTGACCTTGGGCTGATATGAATGGACATGCTTATTTTCTTTTTTACTGCAGAAAGTTGCTACCATTTGTAAGCATTAGTTATTTGAAAGAGGTTGTCTTAACTATTTATCATTTTAAATATACTCCTCCACCTGGGAAAAAAAAACCAACAATGTGTTGGCAAGGAAGAAAATGCAACTGTTTTTGTTCTCTATCTCATTTGAAAGTTATTAATAGCATGCCATTCCTTTCACTGAAGTAGCATAAATTAAAATTCTTTAATTTCCTCTACAGCAGAACAAATAAGTGCAGGAAGCTGAAATATGTCATGAACAGAGCCCAAAAGATAAAAGTGCTTAGAAAAAAAGTGGTGGTCTGAAAACCTCACATGTAATTCAGGTATCATTTTATTAACCACATATTTCATGGACAAATTCTTTCACTCTGAGCTTCTCTCTTTTCTTACTCTACCCATCTGCAGAATAAACATAACCATACTAACCTCACTAACCTGCATGTTGAGAGGATTAATTACTCAATACATGGACATCCTCAGAGTGCTGTGAAGCATTGTATCAATATATCTATGCTAATTAAGCCTCATTATACCATGTAAGTTCAGTTATTGAATGCACACCCTTAATTCATTACTCAAACAGTCACACTGGCATTTGAAAGATCACGATTACACTTAAGTTATGACCTAAATTATATAGGAAGATTTTGAAAAGGCCAAAAACCACAGAGAGAAAAAAATTAAGAGCTAATGCTTTCACTTACAACATCCTTTTATGAGAAAATTCCCCAAGTCTTCTATAAATATTAACAAGGTAACAAAAGTCACATAACACTAATGCACTATGAGCTAGATGAATGTTCTACCAATGTTGCAGACCAGAGATTGAAGATCTCTGTGCATTACAGAAACTACTTAAGGTTGCTTAGTGCGTGGCCATCAAAACCAGAAGCAAACAGCAAGATTCTGACTTCTTTTGTGCTGCTTCAGCAGCCCTAATAGAACAGCATATTTATTTACATATGCTTATTGGAAAGAGAGTCAGTGTTTGACTGCCATATATGAGAATGAATACATATAAAATAAAGTAGTTTTAAGACATTGGAATAATTGGAATAAAGATACTAATTTACATTCCAAGAAGTTGATAACAATGTTCTATTATATGCTACAGCATATACTGCTATATGCTAGTATATGCTTTATTTCACCATTAAGAAATCTACCTCTCTCTTGAAAATTTTCCCCTTTTTGCTGCTTTTGTTATGTTAGGTTAATACAGGTAATTTTGCAAGACAAGTCAAACAAATAAAAATTTGTTGCATGTTTTAACACAGGAGAATACCTGCATTTGAAACAAGAATCTCTCTTTTATTTTCAAATCAACCATCCTGGTTTCAGCTGGGTCAGAGTTAATTTTCTTCCCAGTAGCTGTTGCACTGCTGCGTTTTGGCTTTGGTCTCAGAACAATCCTGACAACACACCAGTGTTTCGGTTGTTGCTAACTAGCACTTACCCTGATCCAGGACTTTTCAGTGTTTCATGCCCTGCCAGTGACGAGGGACACAAGAAGCTGGCAGGAAGCAGAGACAGGACATCTGACCCAAACTAGCCAAAGGGATATTCCATACCGTAGTACATCATCCCCAGTATATAAACTGGAGTGAGTCTCTGAAAGGGGACAATTGCTGTTGGATTGGACTGGGTATCGGTCAGTGGGTGGTGAGCAATTGCACTGCGCCTCGCTTTTCTCCCCTAGTCTTTACTCCACTCTCCAGTTTCTATTGTTGTTGTTATTATTACATTTTAATTGTTAAACTGTTTTTAACTCACAAGTTTTATCTCTTTTTTATGATACTCCTCCACATCCCACTGGGGGGTCAGGGGACTTAAACCACAAGAAACCATTTTTACATGTAAACACTGTAATAAGTAGTTTCATCAGAAGATCTGGTATATGCATCAGTATCTCTACAAACCAGATCTCAGCATTTATTTTTATAATTAGGTATGCTATCCGGGAAAAAAAAAAAAAAAAAAAAAGTGCCTTTCTTCAAAGACACTATGATTTCCAATGAACTTCTTTCCCAAGGAAAACACATCACAGCAAATCTACATCTGCCATATATACATGACAACTGACACTGGCTAACTGCTGAAATTGCATGCAGTAAAACAGTCTTCTATTTGTATAAAGAAGGTCTCCTACAATATGATGATTTTCACTCTATCTGTCAAGAACACCAGGAAAAAATGGGACTTCGAATTCTAAAACTGGCATGCACTTTACCACAACTTCCTAAAAACCAGCAAAAGATAACCAACCTGAGAATGACCATGTACAATATTACATGTAATGGTTCACAAGATTGCCAAGATCAAGCATTAAATGACTATTTATGTGCTTTTCTAAAACTGCAATAAGCATATTGCAGTAGCAGTGTAATTTCATCTGTACAGACTTTACTGCTTCTAGTCTGCAACTAAGTTGAATTATCCTTTGAAGACTCCTAACAGTAATCAGAATAGTTTAATTTTTGGATTATGACAGTTCTAGCTGACCAGGCTATCACATGCAAAGGTTAAACATGTCTGTCAAAGTACCATTCAGAGACTCAATATGACAATGAATCTAGGAGAACACAATGTATCTTTTTTTCCCTCCCAGATGTTACTATCATGACCTAGATTGCAAAGATTGCCTAGAGGCCTTAATAGGGAAAACCTGGCACTGTGTATACCACTTAAAGCTAACAGTTTCACCTTTTTGTGAATCAGGTGCTCAGCTTTTATATGTCAGTGACACACAGGGCAGACAGAACTTGATAGCAGCCATTCAGAAAATATCTTACTTGAAATTAAGAAAAATGTGAAGTGAAAAGAGGAAAGGAAGGAGCAAGGTACAAGTTTTTCCATCACTTATTTCAATAGCTTTACATGTTATTAGATCTTTTTCCTGTTCTTCCTGAAAAAACTGTAAAAGCTTTCCAGACGGAACTTAAGTTCAGCCAAATGCAAACTTGCCTCTTTTTGCTGTTCCATATTCCCTCTATTACAGGCCCTCTCTATGTTTCCTACCACAACCTTCTCCTGTTGTTCTCTACATGCAAAACCACCCCAAGGGAAAAAGCGTAAACTAGGAGGAAGTCACAGAGTACCCTGATACACTTGAGAGCTTTGGAATCACAACATTGGAAGGAATTTTTGTGGAGAAAATCAGGGTTACAAAAAAAAATCAAGGCTGATGTCAGGTTGTGCAATAGGCATGATGCATAGCTCATGATACCCTGTCCACATGGCTACAGGAAGTGCTATGCGTAAACAGAAGATATACATACAGCTGTATTCTAGACCCACAGAAGAAGAATATACTTTTTGGAAAGTGCAATAACTATACTTATTATGAAAGTAGAATGAAGCAA
Source organism: Forpus xanthops (assembly GCA_032466535.1). Lineage (NCBI taxonomy): Eukaryota > Metazoa > Chordata > Aves > Psittaciformes > Psittacidae > Forpus > Forpus xanthops. The sequence continues at coordinate 22,092 of JASSUY010009495.1, read as the reverse complement.
GCTAACAAATCAGAAAGGGAAAAACGTTACATTTTCTTTCAAGAACAGCACTGAAACTAAAGTTTCTGCTCCAATTCAGAAAAGCACCATTTAAAAAGGTGCTCGGGGGGGGGGGGGGGGGGAATAAAATAAATTAAAACAACCAAACAAAAAA
>JASSUY010009495.1:0-21928 GCA_032466535.1 Forpus xanthops | reverse complement strand
CCCCCCCCCCCCCCCCCCCCCAAAAATACTCATTCAATCTACCAAACTAAAAATGCTGTATTGAACAAAAGATGGAATTAGAAATATGCTTATAGGTATGTGCATATAAAAGTACTTTAATAAATCTGTTCTGGAAGTAGTATTTTCTTTAGGTGTAAGAAATGAAATTTGCTTTAAAAACTAATACTAAAAAGTTCTATAGAACTGCATCTGCCACTCCTACCTAGAAATAGACTACAAAATCAATATATTTGATTTTTTTTAGTTTCTAATGTCTTACATTAAACTCCATTAGAGTGTATTTTGACCTTTCTTTTTTAAGTAATTCCAAATACTGTATCAATTGAAAAGCATGTAATATTTCACTGTCAATTTATTAAATAACTTTGTCCTTTCTACTTCCAGAAGCTATATACAATGAATAGTTAATTGATCTACCAGTGCTGATTTCCACATTAGTATGGAACACAGTAGATTCATGTAGGTCATTTGTTACAGGATGATATCATGACAGAAACTGAATAGGCATGCCCTTTGCAAAATTCTTTTTTATTCTCAAAACCAGCATGGACTACAATCTTGCTTTCATGAATACAGCACTTTTTGGAATGCAAAAGAGACACAGAATCCAGAGCAGGTTAGGTTGCCCAGACCATGTCTGTTTCTGGTTTTAGTATCTCCATAGATGAAAACTCCACAGACTCTTCCGGGCAACCTTTTGTAGTGCCTGAGCAACCTCACAGAATAAATAAATATCAAAATACATATATATTGAAAAAAGCAACGTCTTATATTTAAATGGAATTTTCTGCATTTCACCTTGTATCCATTGTCTTCCATTCTGTCAGTGACCACTGTAAGCATCTGACTGCATCATCTATACTCATCCCTAGATGTGGGAATATACACACCTCAGAAAGATCCTCTTGAGCATTCTCTTCTCCAAGCTGAATAATCTCAGACACCTGTGCCTCTCCTCAAGTCAGATGTATCAAGCCCTTAACCATCTTTGTAGACCTTTTTCTGGATTCACTTCAGTATTCCCGTGATTCTGAGCCCAGAACTGGACAGAGCACTCCATGTGTGGCTCACCAGTGCTGAGTAGAAGTGAACAATCATTTCCCTCAGCCTCCTTTGTAACAAGGGCATATTGCCAACCTGCGGTGAACAAGATGCCCACAGGTTCTTCTCTGTAAAGCTGCCTTCTAGCTGGTTGGCATCCTTCTGTTACTGTTGCCTGGGGCAAGACTTTGGATTTCATTTTAATTTTCTTTGGATTTCTTTTCATTGAGCTCTATGAGATTTCTGTTTGTCTATTTCTCCATCCTGCTACTACCCCTTTGAATGACAGCCCAACCATCTGGTGTATCAGCCATTCTTCTAAGTTTTGTATTACCTGGAAACTTGTTGAGCGTGCGTTCTGTTGTCCAGGTCACGTCATGATAAACAGTACTTGGACCAGTAATAACCCCTTTTGTACTTCAACAGTGACAGACCTAGAATAAACTGAACATCTTTTCCAGATTTCAACTTCCAATTCAACACTAGGCTGCAAGATCCAACATGGAGTCTAGAATCATAGAATCAACAAGGTTGGAAAAGACCTTTAAGATCAAGTCCAACCACTAACCCAGGACTGCCAAGACCACCACTGCACCATGTCACTGAAGGCGTTATCTACATGTTTTCTAACACTTCCAGGGATGGTGATTCCACTACTACCCTGTGGCATAATACCATGTTCCAATATCAGATCACCCACCTGATCCTGCACCTTAAGGATTTAATTCTTGAAGAGTGCCCAGCCTTCTGGACCCCTTCGTCCTTCAGTAGTTTCCTATAGAATTCTACTAACCAGTATCCTGTTTAACAGGTCAAAGTCAGCTCTCTGGAAGTATAAGGTGGAGGTTTTGCTGATGTCCTTCCTGACTGCTCCAAGGATTGAAAATTCAATAATTTTGTGATCGCTTTACCCATGACGGCCTCCAACCATCACATCACCCACCAGTCTTTCTCTGCTTGCAAACACCAAATCTAGCCAGGCATCTCCCCTAGTTGTTTCACTAACCAGCTGGATTAGGAAGTTGTCTTCCACATCCTATAAGAACCTCCTGGATTGTTTCTTCTCTGCTCCAGTGTACTATCAGCAAACATCTAGCAGGTTAGAGTCCCCCATGAGAACAACAGCAAACAATCATGAAACTTCTTCCAGTTGTTTGAAGAATGCTTTATCCATAGCTTCATCCTGTCTAGGTGGTCTGTAACAGACTCCTACCAGGATATCTCCTTGGCTGGCCTTCCCTCTGATCATCATCCACAAACAGTCAGCCTTCTCGCTTACAACACTGAGTTCAAAGCAGTTGATTCACTCCCTTACATACAATGCAACCCCACCACCTCTTTTTCCTTATCTATCCCTTCTGAAGAGACTGTAGCCATCTACTGCAGCACTCCAATCACATGAATCATCCCAACATGTTTCTGTGATGGCAAGCATGTCATAATTTCCCTGCTGCACAATGGCTTCCAGCTCCTAATTGTTGCCCATGCTGCAGTGATCCACTATGGGGAATCAAGCCTACCCAATCTGAATGACTGCGTTATGTGAAGAGATGACCGGTTTAGAGGAATAGGGGAGAGTAGAGGGTGTTTTCTACCATGACTTCAGCAAAGCCTTTGACAAGGGTCCATAGCAGTCTTGTAACAGATCCAGCAGAGCATTAAATGGATAACTGGACTCTAAAGCAGGAGGGAAATTGCTTGGGCTGCAAGGTTTAGAGTGCTATGATCACTAGTACAGAGTTCAACTAGCAGCTGATTGCTAGTTGATTCCTCAAAGGCTCATAATGGAGCTCATATTTAATATCTTTTATTGTAACTGGAGATAGAATGAATCATCCTGGAGTTCAAAATGACACCAAATAGGGGAGCAGACCATACACTGAAGAGTAGGAAAGATATTCCCTGGGCTGTGAAGATCCTTTTGAAACACTGTGACACAAATATCATAAAATTCAACAAGAGCAAAAGCAAAGTTTTGCCCCCAAGACATGCTTGGATGTGCACACCTTGGAACTGTGCAGTGTGGCACTAGCTGGCTGGGAAGCAGTTTGGAAGAAAGGGAACTGGCAGCATTGTGCCAAAGTAGCAAACACATGACTGCACCCCATGATGCAGAAGAGCAAAAAAGCAGCCAGCAGACCAAGGGAAATTACTCTTCCCCTCTGTACTGCATATGTGAATCTGTGACTGGAGTACTGTATCCCATCTGTGGCTTTCCAGTACAAGAAGGACATAATATAACAGATCAAGTTCAGAGGATGGCCACCACAGTGGTCAGAGTCTGGGGCAGGTCACAGGTCTTCAGATAGGATGATGAAGGAGCTTGGCAAAGCAGGAATCTTAATCCTGTCTCCATATGCTTAATGGGAGAGTTCAGAGAAAGCTTTTCTCAAAAGCACAGTGACAAGATAGAATCAAATGGATTCAAGTTGCATCAAAGGAAATTCTATTTTGAACTTGGAATTCTTGGGTTTTTTTTCCAACTTGAGAGCAGCCAAGGATTGAATTAAATTGCTCTGAAAGACTGTGGAATCTGTCCTTGGAAGCAGGCATAACATGACAGGACAAGACCTTATGCAATCTCATCTGATCTGGTCTTTCTTTGGTGGGGGTAAATGGGTGTTAATCAAACCAGAGAAGTTTCCCAATTTAAACCAGCCTATGTTTCCATGTTCAAGACGTCTGCTGACAAACAAGTCCCTTTAGAACCACTAGCAGCTAGTGGTACTTAATCTGATTATAATTTTTTTCCCAATTTTTATGATCCCGAGCCTCAAGGTTACTCTTGGCTTCTATCATATGCTTCTGGAACACAGATTATGCAAGCACAGACAGAATGGTAATATCTAATGTAATGCAGAGATTGGTCCACAGCTTGAGCCCTGGGATCTACAGAAATAATAAAATAATTTTATGCTTAAGTTCTGATATTTAAAAAGCCCCTTGTGTAATAAAGATAAGATGAAATCCCATAATAAGAAAACTAATAGTTGAAAGAAATGCCTCCCACAGGAAGTGTAACTCAATAATTACTCTACATTGGTACTATCACTAAAGTCATTTTTACTCCATATAATAGTTTTGTTATGCTATTTAATAAAGGCTTCTGTGCACATTCAGTTTTTAGTCTACTTATTTTAGTGCATACATATTATAGAAACGTACACACATTAGATCAAAACAGGAAATCTACAGTTTGAATGCCTCAAGTTTCAGGGGTTTTCTTAATAAAAGATCCTAGGATTTCTCCGAAACCTCTTCCAGCAGCTGTATGTATGTCAAAATACAAATCTCACACAAGATACCAATTTGAGGTGACCATTCACCTATTTGTGGCAGAAAAATGAAAAATGTGTGTCATTCTCAGATGTGCACATACACATATCTACGCAGATACACACTAACCTTGGCAGCATTAGCCTGCAAGTTACCTAACAGTGGAAATTTACATCCTTCTTAAAATCTATTTCAATAAAAAATAATGGATTTCATTTGGTTTACTCTAGGAGAAGGAAGAGTTCACTCACAGAAACCGAAACATACAAAGTACAAGTTTTTGGAATTCCTGATAATTAAGCCATAGTTACACTTCAAGGTGCCAAATGCATCAGCCAAGAGCCTCCACAGCACAGAAACTTACACACTGAAGAAATAGCCCATCATTTATCTGCTGGCACCATTTTTGTTAAGAGTGTCTTTGCTGGGCCTACTTGAGAATTGCTTCTTAAAAAAAGAAACCAAACACACAAAACCCCACAGCCTTACTGGCTTACAAAAATAAAGCTGCTACATTTATTATTGTTAGCTGAGCAAGTAGAAACCTGTATTTTCATGGAATCCAAGGATAAGAGCTCTCTGTTATGTGTTCTTTTCTGTATTTGTGCAGTCATAAATCATTGTGTTATTTTCCAGATAAAATACTTGGATCATATCACTTTTGAAAGCCACAGCTTTCTTGTTTTACAAGCATTTACCCAGCTGTGTCTGTCCATCTCTAAGGATGTGCAAAATTGCACTGGACTGCACAGCTACAAAAATCACTGGGGAGTGTTCAGGAACTTCAAAACTCTAATACATCTTCCACATTGAGATTGATATTTTAATTTTCTTGTGCAGGTAATAAAAAAAGATTGATGGATTTTATTTTTAGTGTGTTTACTTTTACTATAAAGTATGTAATAAATGTCTTGCCGTTGGTTATAAGACCATAAAAGTCAATATTGTACAAACAATGCCAGAAAACTCTCAAGTGCAAAGGCAATATGAAGTTAAAGCTAAAACTTTCTATTTCCTATACTTATTTTGCCTTAGATGTATTACACACTTTCCTAGATGAGCTACGGTCAGTGAGCAATATTTCTAGATTTTAGCTCCTTCTTCTTCAAACAGGAGAACAAGTGCAGCATGACAGTCCAGGCAGAGGCTATAAAAAGCATTTGAGGCTCTGCAAAATTTATAAATGGAAACTGCCAGCTACCAGAGATCAGAAGTTATTAGTCATATTCTTAAAAATATCTAAATCATGCTTTTCCACCTCCTCTAAAAAGTTCAGTGTGTTCTGCAGTCTGTCTTCCGGTTTCGTCAGTACGATTGCTAGTACACTCTTCACAACTGTGTGCAACATCTGCCCATCTCATTCTGAGGAAGATCATGATGACCATTTGGTCGTGAAGGAGTTCCTTTTTTCTCAACTATCCTTCCACAGCATTACTTGTAAACTGTCAACATAAAAAAAAAATGTAATCAGAAGACTACCTCTAATTCACCACCTCATGAGTGGCGACAAAACCAAGCAAAAAACTTTTTTAACCATTCCAACTTTTGAGGATTTCGTAAGACAAAACACCTAAACTCACAAAAAAACAAATCCGTCCTGTGCTTAAAAGCCCACAGGATACAAAGGCAAAATAAAGGTAAAATAAAAAGATCTATGTATACATACCAAACAGAAAGAAACCACTAAGACCTTATTTGGAGGCCTACATACAAATGTGATTACCTGTGTTCAAGTAAGAGTAATTCAATCTGAAGTAAATGCAGTGCAGGGATATTAAGGTGACCAAGAGCTGGAGAGTTTTAGGAGGATATTGTAAGTTTTTTAAAGCTATAGTCTGAGAAATGAAGATTAAAATGCAGTCACTGTGAAGATACTAGAAAGCAAACACCAGGTCATAGGAAAAAAATACACAAACTGAAAGCAAGGTTGAGATAAAACTAAAACCACAGGAATGAATCACAATTACAAGGAAGTTGAAAGCAAGAAGCATTCTAAGCGAAACATGAAACTATGGGACAGTTTCCACAGAGGCATATGGAAAGAGGAGACTGAGGAGAGTATGACTAGTCTAAAGCTGCCCTTGACTTATGAAACTATTTTAAATAAAAATTACTTCATTTATCTTAAGTCTGATCAATGAATACAGAAGCCTCTTAATCTGGCTGACCTAACTGGAGACAAAATTTCTAAGAGACCCACTTGCACACCTCCTAACCAGTCAGACTGCCCCACACAGGCGTCTGGGTCTGACATTTCATTGAGACACTTAAAATTGATTTTGAAAGAGAAAGCTAATTGACTTCTGATTTTAGATGGAAAAGCACACTTAATTTCAAGATGGAAGACAGGAATGTACTGAGATACTATGACCTTGATATATGATTTTAAAATATATGTTGCACAGTCAAGATTGTTGCATTCTTGTTACTATTAAAAAAGCAGTCGAGCATGAACATATATATATATATCCTACCCGAGTAAACTTAAGTTGTATTCATCTAGCAATCTCAAGCCTACTTTTTCTTAACAATTGCTTTTCCTGGAAAACCCTTGAAAAAACAGTGTAACGCATATTGAGAATTATGTTACCAACATGAGAGAACAAGCTAACAATTAATGAAGGCAATATAACAGAATACATACTAAAACTGTGAATAAAAACTGTTGAAGACAAATTTCAGAACAGATATTCTCTCTGTTTTCCCCAACATTCTCTGCAATGATTATCACTACTAAATCAAATCAGATTTTGAACTAATAAGACCTGCCATACTAGGTAAGGACAATAATTTTAACAAAATGAGGCATGAGCTTGCTCTTCTTTAAGTGATAATGTTCTAATCATGTTGTATATACACTGTATTTCACAGTGTATCTAATCATGTTGTATAGATACACTGAAATTATGTTTATTAAATATAATTAAAATGCTTCATGTTTCAGAAAAATATATACAACATAAACAGATAAAGCTTAATGGAAAGTACCCAATGTCATGTGTTATTTGATAAATATAAACTGTGGAACACCTTATACACACCATTTTTCTGCTCTCAAAGCCCTGACCTACACATCAGGGAAAACCTTAGGAGACTGAAAGAGAGACAAGAGGGAAGCAATTTGGAAAAAAACCAGTTTTGGTTACAGATACACTACTGTTGATTTAATAGAGGTTATCACCAGCTTAGCATCATATCTGCAGCTCCTTATTAATAACTAAGGTAGTATCCTTTAAAAAAAAAAAAAACACTTGTTCCCTTTTCCTTCTTTCTCGTTTTCTCTCTTACTTTCTTTTCCTCTCTCTCTTTCTCCTGCCCTCTCTCCCTGCATCCTTTTCTCCCTTCCTCCCTCCCTTTTATATCTCTGGTCTGGTTAGCATTTGCACGTTCATACTTTAACAAGGGAGACAAATAACTTAGCCTTGCTTCAGTAATATGGAAAAGCATCAGTAAAAAGTACTAGAAGAATCCACCATCTCGAAAGCTTTAGCTGTACGAGAATTAAATATATCCTGCTACCTGGAAAGTCCTCAGGTAGCATGTTTCAATGTGCAGCATTTCATGGACCTAAATGAAACAAAGGGAGAAGCATCTGCACTCGCAGCTACAGTCTTGTGACAGTTAACATAGCTTTGATGAAATATCGATTCTAAGGTGAGTTTAGTGAGGTGAGAGTATGTAAGCTTACACAACTCATGACTTACTGCAGAAGAACAGACTCCCAAACAATTTTTTTTTCCTGAGTCAGTGTCTTAACAACAAGCAACACAGATTTTCTATTTAAGCAGATGAGTCACAGTCCTTTAAAACAGCAAATTCTGTCACTAAATCTTTGTTTACAACACAATATGCATTTCTGTTGCTTATTTTCAGTGCTGCTTTGCGCTGTCCTCTTGTCTTTTACAATGGTTTGCACAACAAATTTATGAATAAGTGCAGAGAATTTGATCTGGCTTTGAAAGGAAAAAAAAATCCTTCAAATACACATGTAAATGCATGTCTGTCAGGATGTTTAAGCTGAAGTGGTCATGACATACCAGCTGGAGAGAAAAAAGTATATAAATGATCATGCAGCTGAGATGCTGGTTAGCTGCAGTGTGCAAATAAGAATGAAAAGCAGCAAGAAGAAAACAAGTTCATATACCAGAATGAACCATGTTATGAGAACATGATTTGAAGTTTCCCAATGACACTCATTTTCTGTAAGGTAAGTTTTTTACACGGTAGCTACAACAAAGGTCTGGTAAAAGGACTGCTGCACAAATGGGATTAGGAGGGGAAGCAAGCAAGGAAAGAAGAGCAAAACCCTACATACGCAACTTGACATAATGCAGAATTTTAGAAGAATTTTAGGGGCTATATAAACAGAAGCTTAAACTGTTTCTTTTTCTTATTTATTTATTTATTTATTTCCCTCTCCAAAATACAGCAGCACATTCAGAACTTCTGGAATCTCTGCCATGTAAGTAGACATTTCAGCACATATTTTTTTCTGACAAAATATGGTATTTCTAAAAAAAGGATCTGTGGCCCATCATACAAATTTTTTAAAAGCTTTTACAAAAGCCCTTAAGCTTGATTCATGCCAAGCTGATATCCCTGTACATTCAGTACATGTGATCCAGTGTGAGCACTCTGCTAAAAAATCCTGCTGCACTGATGGCATAGGTAGCGGTCTAGAGAAAAAAATGTACCCTGAATCCACTGTGAAGTATACTAAACTAGTGTTGTCCCTGTTAAAAATGCTTTGTTTTGTTTCCATTTTATATTAGATCAGTGACAAAGTTGCATGAGGATATATGGCTTTAAACTGAGAGGGACGATGTAGATGCTAGGAAGAAGTTCTTTACTGTGAGGGCAGTGAGGCACCGGTAAGGGTTGCCCAGTGAAGCTGTGGCTGCTTCATCCCTGGCAGTGTTCAAGGCCAGGCTGGATGGGGCTTTGAGCAACCTGATCTAGTGGAAGGTGTGCCTGCCTATGGCAGGGGGGTTGGAGCTAGATGATCTCTTAATGCCCCTTCCAATCCAAACCATTTCATGATTCCATGATTCCACGATTCTGTGATATTCCTTTAACAGAATACACAATTCAGAAAAAGTAAACGATGTCAGAGCTGATAGCCTGATGACTTGTGGTTGTTCCCAGGAAACAATGAGACCGATTACAGTAAACCTAGAAATATTGTTTATATACTATAAAGTTGTAAGAAACTGACGAGCAGCAAGTGACAGTGGATAGATTTCTCAAGATGTTTCTTCTGAAATATTTGGTGCAAAAATCCCTTGAAATTTCTAAAGTACTTTAATCCTCTGGATTGAATTTGATTTCCTTTACATAGCAGAGATTCTTAATGAGTGAAGATTTTCTATCCTGCAGTTAAAATTCACAAGTTTCCTTCTTTTTTCCAAACTTCCAAACACATTTTGCAAAACTGGCATTTCAGAGTCCACCCAAAAAACGTCCTCTATCCCACTGAATCCTGTTCATATGTTCAGTAGTTGGTCTAATTAAAATTTACACGGTAGAGGACTAACTCCCAGGACCATTTGGATCTAGAGATAACACTAGATTCTCACCTAGCTCATATATGAGCTTGGGGCTATAACAGACAATTGCAAACAGACACTGTTAAATAGTTTCCACATATTCTCTATCTCAGTAATTCCTTTGGGACTCCAACATTATCAGTGTGGTAAAAAATAAAACAAAGGGGAAAATCACTAGTTCTTCATAATATTTCTATGTAATAAGGCATTTTGTCCACTTTGGTTGCTTTTGTCTGTTTTATCCCTAAGCTTAAAACAGTATACAGAACACCAGAAGGTATTTTCATCCTCCTCAGTTTTACTGCAATCTTGACAGCAAAATTAGTATTGTGGTTATTTGAACAATGAAGCCATCTGTGAGGCTAATGCTATATCAAAGGGAAAGTTTACTTTACTACAATACTTGTTCAATGTGCTGCTAAAGGAGATTTTCTGCTATTATTTGTCTAAAAGATTATTTACTGGAAGCAATGGAAGAGAGTTTAATGCTGGAATTGTCCCAGAATTTATTAATTCCACATTTGTTTCAGTGCCACAAGTGTGCAAAGGGGTAAGGGCAATCTTCAAATCTGAAAAACCCAAGTCTCTTCCACTGAAAACCCCAGAAGGCCATGTGTTTCACTGGACACCATGCTGCACTTCCAGAGACTTCACATACATGTGACTCACTAGATCAGGATAGGAGACATGCTGCCTACACTATACACTAAAACTGAACGGAACTGTGGCCAGCTGGCACACTACTGTTACACTTTCTGAGCCTGCAAAACAGGATGGCTGCATCCAGATTGCCTATTTGGAACAGCCAGCAGGTTATACCAACTTCTGAGTCATTCCCAAGAATCATTCATGAAAGTGCTACTTGGCCTACACAAAACCTTGCTGCAAGCCATCTAAAAGTAGAGATGGTTGCTAGTGCCCATGCCCATATCCCGACAGGGGTTAATATGCTGGTGTAGACGAAGACAATGGGCCAGTATTGATTGCTCATCCCATGCAAGGAAAAGAGTATATCAGCTACTATGGTGGATAGAACTAAACTTTTGAATGACTGCGGAATCACTATCCTATCCCTTTGCTATCCCTCAGACAGCACTTCATGCTTGCTTTGCTTTTAAATAATCCTATGGTACACCCTACAGCAAATAGAAAGAAGCACTAAGAAGATGAGCTTTCCCTTTAAAATGATTATTTCATGGGAGAAATCATGAAGTTCTTTCTGCTGTCACCTCCAAAAGAATGGGACAACTTTCTCACATACAGCCAAGAGTTTTGGAGATTTGTTTTCAACATATAACTATCCTTATCTACTTGGATACACAAAGAAAAGACAATTAAAAATCAGTTAAAATTACAATCCCAAAGGATATAAAAGAATGAAGCAAGGATAAATTCTGTACTGTACTGATGGCAAAGATATATCTGCACAAATTCAAAAGACAAAATAGATCAAATAGGCTTTTTTTTCTAAGCCTTTTGTACAACTCTGCAGCCTGGAGAGTTTAGCATGTCAAACAGCCACCTATGGCCTTTTAGGAGTTTCTGAAGTTTGAAAGCCATCAGTTCTCACCACAGTGTCCCTCTGAGCTGCAGCCTGGCACATCAATTTGCTCCACATAAACCCTGGGAGAGAAAGTGATTTTACATATGTATCTCAATACTAAACTATTAAATTTCCTCCCCAAAAAAGCAATTCTGTAATCTGCCAGCTGTTAAATGACAGAGAAGTGAAAGCTTTATGTTCATTCAGTAATCACAGTAGCTCTTTTTCAGTAAACCACTTTTCCATTTTACAAAGAGCTTGTCAAGGTGAGGGGCAACATCTCAAGAGATAAATACGCTCTGCCTTCAACATTCACTCATATTTTTCATGGTATTCCAAGGCTGGCTGTGAAATAATTCTCAATGTTATAAGAAGTCTTTATGAAACCAACAAAATACTTCAAATTATTAAGTGCCACTTCAGTATCTCTGATATGTGGCATTTACAGGTATTAGAGATCTTCATGGTTTCTGACAGCTGGAAAATTACATTTAGAGTTTGTTGGAACTTATTTGAGATGCTGAATGCTGAGGAATAAAAGCATACTATAAGCATTACTACACATTGAATCTCTCCTCAAAATATTTCCACTAAACACTAAAACCAGTTTACTGTGTTTTACAAAACCCATTCCTATAAAACATAAGTAGCGTAGTAGACAGTTTAACTGACACAAGTAGGTAACAACACAGATACTTCTCTCGTTCTTATGTAACACACCACTACCTGAAGGAAAATTCCAGAATTTCAATGTCAGATGTGCAGTGATCTTCTTGGCAAAATTAAACAGTGTGGAATAGCTTATTAAAAAATTAAGCCCTTTAAGTCTTTGTATCTCCCAATTTACAACTTTTTCACAAAACTGTGAGGTGTAGCCTCTGCACCTAGTAAGGTGAGATTCAGAAATCTCTTGGATTTATTTGTCTTTTATTTGAAGCAAGCAAGCCACAATAGTGTCATTCCGCCATAAGGAAGTTTGACCATTTACGATGAAGAATTTTAATCAAAACCTCTTCAGAGCAGCTAAATTCAGTTATGGGCAGAGATGCCCAGGGAAGTTGTGAATGATCCATCGCTGGCAGTGTTCAAGGCCAGGCTGGACAGAGCCTTGGGCGACATGGTTTAGTGGGAGGTGTCCCTGCCCATGGCAGAGGGGTTGGAACTAGATGATCTTAAGGTCCTTTCCAACCCTAACTATTCTATGATTCTATGATTCTATGTCAACTCTTCCCATCAGCAAGCTGCCCAACATGTGACATGTTTCAGGTATTGGTCTATGGACTCCAAGAGCAGCCTCTCTCCTGAAGGTCTGGCTGCTGGAGCTCAGGACCAGCTCAGACACAGCACAGTTGACGGCTGTCCCCTTCCCTTGGGGACTTTGCCATAGTGCTCCACACAGCACTATGGGCTGATGTCCCAGCCTCACCCTAGACCTGAGCCCACCACCACAGCCCTTTCCAGGCACCCAGGGCTGAGCTTGACCCTGGCTACCACCCTCAGGACTGTCCTGCCCCCCCTAGCCCTTGCTGGTGAGGCCCCTCTCCCTGCCACACGTGCGGCACAGACAGCCCTGCCTCCTCCTTCATATCTGCAGTGAAAGTCTCATGAATACAATAAAATCTCCTCAAATTAATTTCCAGACGTTCTATTTCAAGACAATGTAGGTTGCTTCTTACAGCCAGAGCAGTGGTCTTTATGTACCAGGATAATGTCAGCAATTCAATCTATAACTTTCATGCCTGAAAAACTCTGAAGAGACAAGTTCTGAGATACAAATCCAAAGAAAAGGTCTGGTTCACAGAGCTGTATGCAGCTTGCAAGCATTCAGAATATGGGTGTGCTTATGGGAATAAAAAAAGGAAAAAAACAAAACAAAAAAAAAAAAAAACACAACCAAAAAACCATGCACACTTCCAGTCTCTCTCTGTAATCTCCAATGTTTCCCATGTCATCCAACATAACAGAAAATATTAAGCATTTTTCCAGATACCGAAATGAGAAAAGCACTATTTTAAAATGAAGAAGGCAGGGTACATAGGAATGAGAAGTTATCTTTTGTTTGATCAGCTGGAATCATAAGGCTTGCTCAGCAAGATTTTAACCTGCAAAAGGGCTTCATATCCAGAAATTACACATATCCTCAATTCTGACTATGTTTAATCATTTAGCTTAATTTCAGTCCACAGATTTTGACTGGTTTATATTCACAGCCAACAGAAGTACAACAAAGCTGCCACCATTACAGATTGACATAAGTAGGCAACATACAAAGGTGTATTTATCTACTTCTTCCCCTGACATGCACACACATTTCTTTTGGGAGATGACACTCAAAAGATAATCAAGTTGCTATGTGAAGTAGAATGAGAAAAATATGATTCAAAACAGAATGGTGACAATTTTGACAAAAATATAACAGGAAATCTGGAATGAGATGTTATTAGACCATTTCAGGAAAACATGTATACCTTGTGTCAATCAGAAACCACATATCAATCAGAATGGCATGAAGTGGTGTTATGGCTGTTTGCTGAACTGCAGAAATATAGTAAAAAAGTGAATTAATGTTAAATGAAATGATTAGCATATAATACTTCAATCTTTTCTTACATGTAAAATAATTGGTGCTTTATTTCCTCCTCTAATCCCAAAAAGCTTTTGAGTCTATCAGTTTACTTACACCTGCAGACAATGTGGGAAATCAGAATATCTGACTTATCTGCTGCACTGAATAATCAGCTTCTGTTATTACATGTTCTAAGATTCATTTTGTAAAAATCAAATCTTTTTTGCAGTTGTCAAACAGAAGGAGAGTTCCTCTTAAGCAATGCAGTGAATGAATAATATAATAATAGCCATCTAAGCAGCTGTAAGGGAGAGTTCAGTAGAACTCAGATGGTTTTTACAGAACTGAATCAGGAACTCATTCTCTTTTAGATCCAAATAACAAAGTGGCATATTCATTTTGTGCAGGTCCCATTACAAGCTGGGCATATACATACACTGGAGATAAAAAAACAAATCTTTTGCTTCCTCCTTTCAAATATAAGCCATGTAGGATCTTCTTGGGATGACTTTTCTCAAAATAGAAATTTGGCAGATCAATTTAATCTTTATAAAATGTAGAACTGTTAACTTAGCTCTTCCTACGCTTTACATGGTCCTAAATAACCCAGGAAACTCAAAATTTGTCCTAGCACTAGAAAATGTAACCTTACTGGTTTAAAATGTACTGTAAAGTTTAAAATAAATTTGATAGCTTAAGCATTCACAGGGATTTGGTGTTGTAGATCACAGGAGGAAAGCTCATTTACCCATCAGTTTTACAGCTCCAAGCAAGGCAGTGCTGCACAAAAGATACTTTGTCATTCCTTGCCCTTCATACCAGGCTGATTCCCCTGCTGTTGGGGGACAAAGATGTATGAGCTTTCATGGTGTACAAGGCCAGAAACAATTTTACATGGAAGATGTGGACATTTTCCTGTCTTACTTAGGGAACACTGTTTACAGGCTTTAATTGCAGAATGTCACTTTGGTAATTACACCCAGTCTGTGATACACCTGCTCAGCTAAGGTTGTGTAAGCGATTTTTACTTACTTTTTGTATTTGATATCCAAGACAAACAATTTATTTCTTCCAAGACCTTTTACCTTTTCATTTAAGTAAACAAGTAATAATATACAAAAAAAAAAAAAAAAAAAAAAACAGAAGTGAATTAAAAAAGCTTAAAAGACTTAAAATAGTCCCCATAAGGGTACTCATTTAACTTCAGCACAAATCAAAAGCTCTTGGGAAGGCCGCATTTAAAGATTAGCACTTAAATTTAGTAACCCTGAAGTATTTTGTTATACACAACATTTTGTTAGAATCAGGATAAAACAAGCCACAAAAGGTGTCACCCACAGCCACAAGTTTGTAAAATCTGGGGCTGGTATTATCAGCTAAGTTACGATCCAGTCAGGGAGCTGGGAGTTACAACTTTCATAGTACTAGTTTTTTTCCCCTCATTTGACTGCCTGCTCCAAGCAAAACAACTGGAGTCAGCACACCCTGCTTATAGTTCAGGGATGCAGAAGGAGCAATAAGTTTATAGCCATAAACTTCAATTACACATTAGGAAAAATTTCTTCACTATGAGGATGGTGAGATGCTTGAACAGGTTGTCCAGAGAAGCTGTGTCTGCTCCATTCCTGGAAGTGTTCAAGGCCAAGTTGGACAGGGCTTTCAGCAAGCTGGTCCAATGGAAGGCGCCCCTGTCTATGGCAGTGAGGTTGAACTAGATGATCTTTAAGCTCCCTTCCAATCCAAATAATTTTATGATTCTGTAATTCAAATTCCACTTTCCAGTTTCACGGCTCCAGGAAGTGCTACACTGCTTATGAGACACGTTAGATTTCCCTTGCTTTTTCATTTGCCCTAACTTTGGCATCTGGGGAGCCTGAGGAGGGCTGTTAGCTGTATAAATTCCTCAGCACAAAGATGACTTCTTCCATCCCTGGCAGTGTTCAAGGCCAAGTTGAACAGAGCCTTGGGTGGCATGGTTTAGTGGGAGGTGTCCCCGCCCATGGCAAGGGGGCTGGAACTAGATGATCTTACTGTCCTTTCCAACCCTAACTATTCTATGATTCTACTCACATTCATTTGATTGTGCTAACAAAGTACTATGATGCTCCTTGTGTGTAAAGAATCACAGAATCATAGAATAGTTAGGGTTGGAAAGGACCTCAAGATTATCTAGTTTCAACCCCCCTGCTCTGGGCAGGGACACCTCCCTCTAAACCATGCCACCCAAGGCTCTGTTCAGCCTGGCCTTGAACACCGCCAGCAATGGAGCATTCACAACTTCACTGGGCAACTCATTCCAGTGCCTCACCAATGTTTGGGTTGAAAATACTTACCATGTCTAAATAGATTGCTGACACTGATTAACAAGAGGGAAGAAAATTCAACAGCATAAATGATACCACAACAGCAGTGGCAAGAGATGGTCTAACATTAGTTACTCTGCAGTGTACTTGACCCCAATGTGAAAGAAAGGGGGGTAAGTGCAAGATTATATGCATCATGGCCAATATTAAGACAATGTAATGAACTGAAAGACAAGGTTCTAGTAATTTAGTGAGTTCTACCTGACTGTAAACATCCTAGATTATTTCAGTGTAGTCTTGTCTCTACAAACTAGCATTTCCTGTCCGTATGCTCATGCATATACTATGCACTGATGACATTTTCAGAGGGGTTTAAAAAGCACCCTGATGCTCCTTTGAGTTAAGTTTGCCATCTGGAGGCCAGATTCACAGGAGAAGGAACATGGACAGGACGGGATGCAGAGGATGCCGCTAAGCAAAAAGAAAGAAACCAATCCAAACAACTTTTACTCAGTTACAATACTTTGTCAGAAGCTTTCATCAGGATAATATAGGTTTAATTTACAACCACTTTCAAGATTTTTAAACTCCTCCAAAAATAGGAAAATGGAATTACAATAGGAAATTAGATGACTTGCATAGAATAAATACCGCAGGTGACCTTAAAATTTCCTGTAATGACATACCAAGTGCTACATAGTCACCTTACTTGAATCCAGCTACTTGTATAGTAAAATGTAACTTCCAGAAGTGGAGAGACATAACAGGCATACTACACTGACATTTTACTCCAGCAGTTAATCATCCTTTTAGTTAAAATGTGCATCTAATTTTGGATCTGCATTTTAGTTACATTCTCCAGCTACAGTTTCTTGATAGCAGAAAAATTTCCCTGTTTATCTCCTCTGTGAAGGTACATGTACTTTCTAATCAAAACTTCCCCTCAGCTGCATCTGCAGTTGATGGGAAGAGATTGACAAATGATTTTTCCCAAGCTCAATTCTGCAATAAAATACAATTTCTCACTTTCAATTTTTGGTGCAATTTTCTTTCATCCTTCCCATTCCCAGGTTTTGTCTTCTTCAAAAACAAAAAAAAAAAAGGCAAGAGAAAGCTTCAGCATTTTTTCTTTCATTGGGAATTTACAAACTGCATCAAAATATGCTCAAATTAGTTAATGAAGAAAGATAGGCTTTAGCTCAGGTAGGTATCAAAGGTGAAGGAAGACTGGAAGAAAATAGTTGGAAAACTGTTATAAATGCAAACTCATGCTCAAGTAAATAGATATCACTTTTTTCTTGAGAAGTTTAAAAGATTTTGTACTTTTTTTCTGTGTGAATTAGAAGTTATGCAACTATAAACACCATTCAGAAAAATTACCCCTGCAATTCATAGGGAATATAGGCTGCAGCTGCTGAATTCCCAGTCGAAAATCTTACACTGCTTTAAAAAAGGTCCAATCGTTGGTTTTCCTGGAGTGCAGAAAGGAGCTCAACACAGCCTGCAGTACAGTATTGCTAAAAAGGGAATGGAAACAACCAGCTACAGTTAGAATATTCAATTCGCAAGAAAGCTAGTACTGATAAGTATAAACTTAAGTGTAAAGTTCATTGCTAAGGAACATGGAAGCTCACTGCTATTTGCAAGGAAAGATGCTGAAGGTGTTTAAAGTCAAGAAAGTCAGCAATATTGATACAGCAGAGAGGAATCATTTTTGAGATAACTGACTGTAGACTGATACACATAATTTGTGCCTACTTTCTATCTTCACAAGAAGTCTGGATACAAAAAGTTCAGCAGCAGTCATTTTGCATTCCCTCTAAACATGTGGTAAGTGCAAGGCACTGGTTCCACTGTTTCTCAATCCTAAAAACAACAAAATGCTCTGAGGATATATACATCAGAAAAATAATTAAATTCCTTGTTCCCCACACCTTTGGGGATTTGGAAAGGAAATAAGTCATCCATCTCAGGAAGGACAATGTTCCTCCAGGCTGCCAATAATACAGCTACTTGATGCCTTTATTACTTAGAGAACATTTTTAATGCTATTGCCATTATTATTAAAGGAACACAACAAAAAAAATCTTCAGAATAATTTTTTAGAATGCATCACTAAATCCAAGAAAAAATTGATAGAAAATTCATACAGTCCTATGCTAGAGAAAGTGCAACACAAAAATTAGTTGTCTATCAGAATAAGCTTGTATTGTACACTTCTTTATTATAAGTACTATATATTAAAAATAAATGCACCATGAAAATTATTCTACATGTTACAGTATCATTTCCATACATTATCAGAAAGCTGTTTTCATTGTAAGTGGTGCCAAGTTCAGACAGAATAAAAACAAAGACCAGCAAAAATTCAGAGCATTTTACAAGAGATGCTTGGGAGCAAGAAATATGTCTCAGCAAGGACTCCCTCCCCTAAACTTAGCATTTTGAAATTTGAAAGGCTGAAATTACTGCATGATCCTGCACAGCCTTTACACCATAATTTCTGAAATATTTTGTTGTTGGAATGCAATGCCCAAGAGTAAAATCTTAATACAAATATCATAGGATCATATCCCAGAATTACAGCATGGTTTGGGTCAGAAGGGACGTTAACAACTATATAGTTCCAACCCCCAGCCACAGGCAGAGATGCCTTCCATTAAACCAGATTGTTCAAAGTCCCATCCAGCCTGGCCTTGAACAGCTCCAGGGATGGAGCAGCCACAGCTTCTCTGGGCAACCTGTTCCAGTGCCTCATCACCACCACAGTAAATTCCTTACATCTAACCTAAATTGACTCTTCTCCAGTTCAAAGCCATCATTCTTTGTCCTATCTGTTAGTACATGCCCCTGAGACATCAATGGGGAGAAAGATTTAATTCAGGGCATTTCACTCTTGCAACAGCACTACTTGGCAGCTCTACCATCTACTGAGAAGTTCCCTTTGCATACTGACAAAACATCCAATTAAGCTATGAAAAACAAAAAGTTTCAGTGTAGTTCTTGTAATCTAAAAGAGATGATTAAAGAATTCTGAAGCATGCAAAGATACAAATTAGCAAAAGAAAAGGATGTTAACAAGGCCAACATTACACAGATAAAGCACAAGCTATGTATCTAGTGAAGATTGGATCTAACTCCTCATCAGATTATAATTAGGGTAAAAAAGCCATACACATTGCCGATTTTCAAGTTGATGAAGTATTATAAGCTTTAAAGCAAAATAAGAACCTACTGTAGAAAGAAAAAGAAGTCATTAGGGAGCAACCCCACACACACTCACTTTAAAATCATTTCAAGAAAGTCAATTAGAGACACAATCAGGACAAAACTAACAGTTTGTGCAGTATTTTCTACTCAACCCATGGTGCCACTGAAACGAATGGGAACTATGGGTTTGTACTCATTTTGACTTCCATGGAGTTTATTCTTTTCATAGCAGTCTGTATGGTGCTGTGTTTTAGATTTGTGATGAAAACTGTTGATAGAACATGGAGGGTTTAGCTGTTGGTAAGCAGTGCTTGCAGAATATCAAGACCTTATCCATTCTTCATACTACAGCAAGTATGCGGGGGGTACACAAGGAGTTGGGAGGGGACACAGTCAGGAGGACATTTGACCCCATCTGACTCGAGGGGTATCCCATACCATAAGGCATCATGCTTAGCAATAAAAGCTGGGGGAAAGAGGGTGAAGGGAGCTATTCACAGTTACGGCAGCGATCATACTTTCCTGTAGATGGCTGAACACCTGTGTGCCAATGAGAAGCATTTAATGAATTCCTTGTTTTGCTTTGCTTGCATGCACAGCTTTTGCTTTAAAACTGTTATCTGAATCCACAAGTTTTCTCACTTTCCCCTTCTAATTCTCTCCCCCATCCTTCTGGGGCAGATGAACTAGTGGTTGGTGGGACTCAGCTGTTCCCTAGTGCTAACCCCTAACAAGGTGTCTTGTATGAAGTTTGCTCTAACCATTATTCTCTCAACTAGAAAAATGGAGCTAACCAAAGCCTAAGTACCAGGTTTCTTGGAGCTTTTTTTTTTTTTTTTTAAGGAAATTCCCTATAATGGAATAAATTAAAATGGACTGCTCCTCATGCCGTTTCCAATCAGCACATGGTATGATCCTCCTTTAGATCCCACAAAGTATGACCTTAAACCTCCCTAACTTACCTGCATTGAAATAAGCAAATATAAACAAATAAACTAATAAACAGCCAAATACTAGAAGATATCTCTCACTAAGGAAGAATTAACAAAACTGAGGCTAAGCCAAGGGTAATTACAAAGAAGCAGCAGACTATGTACAAAACTAAACAGAAGCCTATGTGGAATTACATAAGCTTTTGAAAAGGGCAATCAGATTCTACAAGGTCTCAAACTGTAGGAATTACTAGAAGGCTAGCTGCAACAACGGTCATAGATACAATATATCCACCTTTTACTCCACTACAACAGCAGTAGGAAATGTACAAAGAATGAATGATCATTGCTTGGGCTTGATTCTGTTAACTATTTCATTCTAGTGCCTACTTTCATTTATATTAAAACCTACAACTTAGCAATTTCTTTTAGATCACAGTATATTTATAAAGGGAAGTCTTGAATATTCTGGTATTATCGTATGTTCATATGTAAATTGTGTGAACATGCAAGCTATGAAACACTACTTGGTCAAAAAATCAAGTACTCAAATTGTAAAAATATATGTTAATTATACAAATTATTCTGCTTTCCACTCCAGTCTCTTAAATTCACAGCATAACCATGCTTTTTATACAATGTGAACTGTGCTTGAAATTAAACCAACTTTTTTTTTGTAAGCACCAGTTGCAGCTACAGCTCCCTTTTCTTCTCAGCAGCTATACCTGCAGTTTTTAACATTCTCAAACCAGGAAAAAAGATAGGTTGGGCTTCTTATTTCTGCTGCTTGCACTGAACCTTATAGTAACCAGAAACAGATCTATAAAGATAGACTGGAGGTTACCCTGCAAAAACTTATCAGAAACCTCTAACAAAACCAGGACTACTTTGTACGTGGAATACTCTGTTAAGTACTGTCATGAGAAAGCAAGCTGCTTGGCTTGAGCTCTGTACCTTCCCAGCTGTTTTGGAAGAGGATGAAGACAGTGCTGCAGACCATCAGGAAAAGAAAAATACATTGTTAAATACTTTATTTTGGAATGATAAAATTCACTAGTTACCTTTATAATTGATTCTGAAGTCCTAGTAAAGTCAACTTTCCATGTATATATAAATATATGTATATATGCACACAACTTTCCCATCTAAGCAGCATGGCAGGCTTCTAATTGTATTCCCTAATGCAGGAAACAGGTATTCCTATACCTAACATCCTTAGAGGAGCTGATAAGAATGCTCTACCAATGTCACAGTGTATCTGTAACGGACAGTGCAGATACTCCAGCTGCAAGTACAACAGCTATACCACCCCCCGCGACAAGTACAGCAGCTACTCAAACCTCAACCGTAACGGACAGTGCAGATATTCTAGCTCCAAGTGCAGCAGCTATGCCATCCCCAGGGACAAGTACAGCCACGACTCAAACCCCAATGACAAGTACAGCAGCTACTCAAACCACAGTGATAATCACTTCAACTAAACCAGAGGA